>CAAKHG010030450.1:28395-47171 GCA_901007715.1 Dactylopterus volitans | reverse complement strand
AGATTTTGTTAGTCGCTACGAAAAGATGGGAGCTACTAAATTATTGATGAATGCGAGTTGCGCTTAAATTTCCATCTGCTAACATTTTACCCACACATTTGTTCTGCTCACGTTTCATGAATGAGACCCACTGTGTGGAAGAGGATGACGGAGACAGTCAACAGCATTGCCGTAGGAACGGACTGCGGCTGGGTCTGAATAAAATTCTCAATAACTACCTTAACCTATCTCTAATGATGATTTGAATGTAGCTTTTATTCATCAACAGCCTAAAAGCTTGAGGCAGTAAATAAAACGATAGAAATAAACAGAACCCTAAAAAAGCCTTAATAAAAAGTTTAAATGACTAAATGTTGTCCATTGTCTGTGTTTAGAATGCTTTTTGCCAATTTCACCTTTGGATACTTTAATCACATTACTGACTAAATACTGCAGTACATTTGCAAAAGTTTAAGGTATAGTTTATATTTTAAAAGTGATTAATCTCTCCGCGTAGCCCCCATTGGAGGCTGTGCTGGCCACGGTTCCCTGGGCATCGGCTCCTCTGGTTGCGACAGCACATCAAAAGGCACTCCATTGCCCAGTGTGATGTTGTGCAAAAATGTGCAAAAAAAGGCCAAAATAATGTTGTTTCTCTGGGGTAGACAATACCGTTCCCCCCTGCTCGTCCAAGACAGAGCCACCTGCCCTGGAGCCACCTGAAGCAGCACTCCACTGTGACCCATTGTGTGTACCGTTGAACCTGGGCTCCTGCTCAGCAGCAAGGTGTGCCAGCCTGTCATATTTTTTTATTTAACAAAAAAGTGGTAAAACCCCCCCCCAAAAAAAACATGGGCTTTTTAAAATAAAAATCATTTAATTAATGTTCTTTAAATTAAATGTTATTTTGTTTTATTTGTTTTAAGAATCCATTTCGATCTGTTCTGATTATGTGGCTGCTTATGCTTAGATGACAGCTGAGGTTTGTTTCATGTTTAAAACTTAAGGGAACAACACCAGAAGACAGGCTGCTGTTGATGATGGCCGGAACTCACTGCCCTATACTAGGGAAAACCTCTTTGAAGAGATGAGGAGAGACAGTGTCTAATGGAGACTCTGATGGTTTAAGATGGCCAACCAAATCTTCTAAAAACAACAGAGACACAGGCTCAAACTTACCAAAAGATGCAGAACAAGAAACAGGGTTAGAGGGGTCAGCTGCAGGAGCTGAAATGAGGGCCCTTGCAGTAGCAACCTTGTCAATAAAATAGTTCAGGAAGCGATTGCACAATTCAGAAGATGCCTCCAAGCTGACAGGCTGTTGGGCTTTAAGAACCGCATCAATGGTTTTAAAAAAGACACGAGGGTTTTGACGATTGGACTCAATGAGGTTTGCTAGGTATTCTTGTTTGGACTCCTTAACAGTTTTCTGGTAGCCGCGCCAATAGTCCGTTAGGATTCGGAGGGAGACCTGCAGCTTGTCCTTCCTCCACTTGTGCCCAGCTTTACAGCATTCCCATCTAGCGGCGCAAGTTCTTTCGTTAAACCAGGGCTCAGGTTTAGCTTTGGGCTGCACAGTTTTTAATGGAGCCACAGAGTCCAGTATGGTTCAGCAGGAGGAGTGAAACCAGGATGCGAGCTCCTCTGTGTTAGCAGAGGCAGGACGGACACAAAGCTGAACAAAAGCCGCAGAGATCTGACTGGCAGTAAAAGAGTTAAAAATCCGACCGCTCTGAACAGGAGCGCCAGATTTAACATCAACACATGTGAACGCAACTTCAAACAATATAGGCAGATGATCAGAAATTGCGTCATTGCGGATCTCTAAGTTTGACATAGATAGACTATAAGAGAGGACAAGGTCTAATGTGTCCATGTTCATGTGTGGGACCATACACACACTGTATCAAATTAAAAGAGTTAATAAGGCTTAGAAAGTCCTTCACCAGCAGTTTATCTAGACAACACACGTGGATATTAAAATCCACGGCCTGAAGATTGGAAAAGTCATTCACAAAGTCCTTATTGTATTTTTGAGGTTGGTAGACGACAGCGCACAGCACCGGGTTGGAACGACCCACCTCAAATAAAATCACTTCAAAGCTGGAAAATGAGGATGAGACAGTGCGCTGCTTACATTTAAAATTGTTTATATAGACTGTCACCGTTCCTATTCCACAACCCAACGTCTGAGGAGAGTTAAAATAAAAACAGCCGGCAGGTTAAAGTTTGACAAGAGCGCTGCACTCATCAGCGTCGATCTAAGGTCTCTGTCACACAGAGGAAATCGAGGGCATCGGAGCTGAAGAAATCCCTTAGGATGAAAGTTTTGTTCGCCAGGGATCTAGCGTTGGTGGGAGCTGGGGCCGTCCGTCCGGTGGAGCGAGGACCCCAGGCAGCGTCCTCAGAAGCCGGTGGTTTATCCCGCGCCGAGAGAGCCGAAGAAGACAGGGGCGGTGGGGCCGGATTTCCTCGAATGAGCCGATGACAGGTGCCAGGAAGATGCCGATGGGATCCAGGAAGAGCCGAGAGACAGTCCACCTTGATCGAACACACCTAATTCTCTGACATTTTGCCGGAGAAACAACAGAGGCTGGCGATCATACACCAGCAGAGACTCGATCTGTCTAATGTTAAAGGCTAAAAACAATAAAAACAGCAAGCACTGCAGGAACAGCACACGGCCAGCCAAACACACCGGCACCATCTTGCTCAGACATTCAATAAAACAATGAAATACTAAAATTTAAAAATATTCAAAGTCAGTCAGTCTGCAGGACTGTTGAGAGGATGATGACCATCATTCAGCGGGTCATCAGAGGAGCTGGAAGTGGTGGGTCTTGCTTGGCCCGCTTGTCTGGCCATGATTCAGCTGTTGTTCTCCAGCCCTCCTTAGAAAGTCAGATACACTGATCATAATCATCATCATCATCATCACTCCCATCCAGCCTGGAACTAATGGTACCTCCCTCTGAAGAGGCTCTTATTAGCCGCCCTCCACTCAATTAGGGCCTGGTTCTCTTCAGTGGTCCCCAAAAAATATAGAGCACCATGTGGAAAATAGATGCATTGCAGCAGTATAGTCATATATATATATCATATTTGTAAAGTGTAATCGTATATGCAACAACAACACTACTACTAGTAGTAGTGTTAGATTTGGCTTCAGTTTGAGTAGCTTCCACTGTATTTTTCCACTGAATCAGGAACCATAGATTGTACTTTTCTATTACTGTCATATTGCAATGCCAGTATGTCCTTGTTTGAGACCTTACACTCTGCATCTCTGACAATGGTACTGCCAGACTATAATTATGTCATATCTTGATACATAATTCACATTTTTAAACTCTAAATACCGCCCGCCCCACTTATCCTATAACTGCGTTATACGGCACACAACCTTTTTTTTTATTTTTAATGTCAGTTTTTACTTACAGTTGTGCGAATTCTCAGCCGAGCTGACTGTCTGCACTTTGAGTCGAAATACTTTCTGGGATACATGGCTTTGCGAGGTTCACACAAGTAACCATCCAATGCACACTTGGTAAAATGGGCGGAGTGGGAACACTTCTGGGTATGAGGACTAGACTTGCTGCTCGCCTACTTGTGAATTGGAACAGGACTTGGACCACAGCTGATGATTATTAATCCTCGGTGCGTGCACTAATGTATGGCTTTAACAAAGAGAACTAATTTCCCCATGTGGGATTACCAAAAGTACAATATAAAAAAATAAAATAGTAATCTGAAATTTTACCCAAAAATGACTACTGTGGCACAATTACTCACGATTTAGAGGGATTGTTTATATCTTCGGAACAATAGTTCCTTTTAACATGAAACTTGGCAAAGGTTGTGTCTCAATTCAGGGGCTGCAGCCTCCAGAGTCTGAATTTGAAGGCTGACTGTGTCACAAGGTTGTCACGAGGCCTGTCTCAATTCCTGTCTCAACTCAAATGCACCTTCCTATGCAGCTGATAAATGCATCCTTCAGCTAGGTTAATTCGGAGGATACAATGGCTTATGCTCCACAAAGGAAGCTATCCCTGCATTCATTTTGGCAGTCAAGCTATCAGCAGAAGCCGCAGTGGACCAATCTGACAACAGCAAGTTTTTTTTTAAATTTTTGCAATTTACACCATTCAGTCATAAAATTCACTTTATAATTTTGACAATTTCCGTACCCGATTCAGTCATGAAATTCACTTTTGATAATTTCTGAGGTGAAGAACCAACTCTGTAAAGTTGAAATATTGGCGAGAGCATTGATGCTGAATTTAAATTTTCCTCCTAAGAGTTTAGATGATCCAATCTGTCAGTGTTTTCTTTCAGTGGATTTATTATATTTACCAGTTTGTGGCACTTTTCTTGCTAAAAAGGACATTTGATGGCAACTTTGGTGTCGCCTTCACCCATTGTTCTTGAGAAAATTTCCTGTCGATTGTCTCTTCAAATAGTTTCATGGGGTATCCAACCCTGCAAACAAACACCATATAGACAGATCTTTTCTTGGCCAGAGTACACATGGCTGCTCAATCCAAAACATCCCTATTTCTTTTTGTACCTGGAATTTTAATTTGTTTGTGCTGATAATATGAACACAAATAATAAAACAATGAATCGTAAGAGTAAAACAAAATCTGCTTATTCTCAATACTCAACTGATGATGTCGTGAACAAATTGTAAACAAACTATAGTATACAGTGATGCAGTCAGTGTCCATCTTGTCTCTGATGTGCATCAGGCCACATCACATCATCAACATCAGCACAAGAGCTGTCCTCTGTGGCCAAATATAGGAGGATGTATCGTCTTGATGGCAAATCCTCCTATTTATTTCTTTATGGTGTTCAAGCTGATTTCTATGTTATATGATGGTTATACATGTCCTTGTGTGTTCATTCCGAGAGCAGGTAGTTGCTAAATGAGTGTGATGTTGCAGTGCCTGTGTTCCGCAATTAACACACAAAGGCTATCCCTTTTGAAAAATGTGTCTAATGGAGAGAACTGTGTTTGTAAATATCATTCATTAAATTGCAAACATTAGCTAAAATATCAGGGCTATTATCTCCCTTTCCTCTCAAACATTGAAATGTTTTGTACCACATAGTTGAGTCTTTTGTTATTCTACTGTATGTCCTAGCCACATCCACCAATGCTGCAGTTCAAATTCAAATGGACTTGCTGTATAATCAAGATCACTGTTTAACATATTGCTCACCTTAAATACATGGATAAGTCAGAAAATTAAACTGCATTTGGGATGTAAATAGTTGGTTGATATAATATATTATCTATAATATCTGTAGATGATATTGGTTATATTTGTAGATAATATTGGTTATTGTTGTGTCCTAAATATTTTCTGAATTTTCCTGAACAATAATCATCATCATGATGAAGCAATTTATATTTATATATTAATATTGCTAACTTTCGCAGGCCATTTTGGTATGTCTGCCAGGCTGAGTATGCAGTCTCAGAAAATATACAGACAACTGCATAATGTACAGCTTAAGACCAACCCTCAAGTTTGTAGTCTTTATAATTCAGATCATATCCATTAGCTTTTGTGAAATTTTTTATGATATGATTTTTATGATGTACTTTTTTATTGTTTATTGCAGTTCCTGCCCTCTGGTAGCTGGAGAAGGTGCAGTCAAACAAAAGGACTTGACGGAGCTAAGCACTCAGACCTTACTTCTGCAGGCTTTCCACAATCTCATCCTTAATTTCTATTATTGTATTTACATTTCTTTGGAATCTGTATCGGTAAATAAAACTGTGGTTACTTAAAACTTGTGAGAATGTATTGCCCAATGTTTCTGTCTTTGTTTAAATCTTTAATTTTCTCTTTACTGTATTTCAAGACTCCTCTTGGCTGCCATACATTACCATAAAAAATGTTGAGCAACTACAAGCCACAAGCATCGCCAGCTGGGAGCTTAATAAATCTAATGATGGAGTCAGTGTGAGAAACATATAGATGGAACCAGACTTTAGTGGGATATAAGGCTGCGTATCATCAGCATAGCAATGGAAATCAATTCCATGTCTACGTATGATTTTCTTTGATAGTGGCAGATGGCTGTGATAAGGGAAACAAAGTCATTGGCACTGAAATCCCTTGTATTTAATGGGTCATAGAGAGAAAGCCTTTTGTGACTGCTCACAACAGACGGCCAGGAGAGGGGACAAACTGATGTCTGAACAGCCAGAAGAAGTTGCCAGAGCCAAGGCCAAATGCCATTGATACCCTATTGGCTCAAGAAACATCAGCCAGGAACCCAGCTCCATCTGCTGTTGGAGAGGGTCTTTGATGAGCTTCCCAATGGACTGCAGTTCCTGTTTCAGGTCAGCAACCTCAGCTGACAAAGCTGTCAGTGGAACTGAACCACAGGGAAGTCCACAGCCACAGCATGAGCGAAGGAGTCACAAGCAGCACAGTATGTCAGTCACAGGAAAATAGAAGAGCACCGAGAAAAATGTACTTACTTGGGCCAAAGTGGTGGAATGGTAGATTTGTGGGACCAGTAGAGGAAAAACTTACCACAGAGGGCCCAATTTAGATTTCCAGCATTGCCTCATGCAAAACTGCTATTTCAACTAGCATTATAAACAAAAAAGAGATGTTTCTAGATGTTAGTTTGATTTTTTTTAAAGGTTGTGCTTGGATTTTTGTTCATGAATTCATGGCTTTTTAAATGTAAAAGATAAAATGACATTGTTAAAATAATTACTTGTGTCTCAATTTTCACTCTTTGTATTTCACTTTTGCTTTACTTTCTTCTGTATGATCCCTCAGTCCTTAGAAACAGTACTGAGGTATTATAGTTGAAAACTGCACAGCTTCATATTGCATCTCCAGATGGAAGTCAACTTGAGGTCACTGCCATTCATTTGACCTTTGAACTCAATTCTGCCTATTCTCCAGAGGATTGATTGGGCCACATGAGCCATCAGTGACTATTCCAGTATCACAGCTCGCTGCACCGGTGGCTTAGAAGTGAACGTCCATCAGTCAGCCTCCAGCCCCCCAGTGACTGCAGCCACACCAGGACAGATGACTTAAAGGATGTCCATGAGTCAACTCAACAGAACAGTAATATCCACATGCTTTTCATTCATTACAAATTTTGTTTTGTATCATTCATTTTGTTGATTGTTTTTTGATATATTTTGTTTTCCTGCTGGAGCTCCATAATATAAGATCATATTGAGAACACATTTACCATTTTTATTTATTTATCATTTATTTATTTCTAACTTGTAAGAAATAAATGCAGGCAACATGTAAAATTAATGTTTATATGAATGTTTAAAATAATTAACCTATCAGGGCCACCTAAATTCATGGGTTAGGGTTAGGGTTAGTAATGTGAGCTCACTGGGAGCAAGTGGGGCACTAAAATGTACATTTGTTATGTAAAAGGTTCAATTAGCAGATACCCATAACTGGATGCTTCTCGTGAAAGTACCAGCATATAGCTGTAGCACCTCTCCATTGTGATGACCTAGACGTGGAAAGGGCACATTGACGAAGTTAGTAAGACACAAATTTCATACATGTATACCATTGAACTTTGATGAGTGTCGATCCATGAGGAAGGCCTGCAGGAGAACTCGGCCAGATCCAACATCAGAATTAGGGAAAGACTGAAGGGAGAAGTTTTTCCAATGTGGAAGATCTAAAAAAAAAAAAGAAAAAAAAGACAAGGGCGGAAGACAAGAAGAGAGAGAACCACAAAGCATGCAACATGGAAAAACAGAGGCAAAAGACAACAGATTATAAAATACATGCAATGAGATGTAAACTTATTTAAAGACTTTGAGAAAAAGTATGCTCTTTTTTTCAGTCAGCTGAGTATACACGTACACTGGGAGTCAACAGACACCCTGATGCACCGAACAGCTCAAGCAGTCGGACTCAAGTGCAAATTGAGTTTGCTCTTTGTAATAAAGACATTGATGTTGAACAGTTCTCTGAACACTTGTCTGACTTTCATGCAGAGGAATGTTGCGAGCTACATGGATGGCAAGCACTGAAATGTGTGCTGACCACTGCTAAGGGAGCGTGCTGAGATGACTTGTGCCAAGGCATCAAGTGCTGCCAGGATGCTAAGGAGCCAGAGCCACATGCCATGTTGTCAGTGTTGTGCTCACACACTTGGGCAGTGTTTATATTATAGGCCTTGCAAACAGGCACCATAAATGTTGTGCTTTAATGTTATTTTTATTGGTTATCAAAATTAATAAAATATGAATATTGAACTTGAAATTGCATTGCCCTTGGAAAATGCGATGTGAATGCCACCTGCTGCACATGGGAAGAAATGTCACATACATTCGGAAAGCAGAGACTGAAAAATGAGCAAATACCATCGCGGGCCCCCGGCCTGTATTTGTGGGCTCCACAACCTGTGCGAGTTAGTTCCTGTGCATGTCCGTATCCATGCTGGCTATGCCCCTGTCCATTTGGATAGAGCGACAGAGAGCATTCAAATGCACTTCTTGGTCTTGAAGGATCCTGTAATGAAATCTGTAGGTCGCTCAGTCGATTCATTCACATTTTCTGAAACGGCATTTTTTTCTGAGTTTTGACTGGAAATGCCGCACGATACTTCAAAACTGTGGCCATAGCGACGATTTGCTTGGAAAATCCTCTGAAGCGGGTGTTTTTATATGTAATCCAATCAGAAAGTCTCTTCAGCGCACCCCCCGAACTTCTGCTTCCTGTACAAAGACCGTGGCATTTTTTTCTGTTTCGGCCCAGAAATGTTGAAATGACAGCAAATTAGAAAAACACTTAGTTCTGGGATTTCACAGCAACCTGCAGCAAATTTTAAAATGGGGTTCATGGGAGATTTTGATGCACCTGCCAACGCTTGGAAAGTTGTGGAACGAAATGCGTAAGTTGGAGGGTTCAGGCAGTCACATTTTATGAATCGGCACAAAGTTTCCTACATGTTTACTGAAACTGGTGCACGTGATATCAAAATTGTGGTCATTGCAGCAATTTGTTCGGAAAATTCCAAGCGACTCTCAAACCTGCTGTATCCTC
This sequence comes from Dactylopterus volitans, assembly GCA_901007715.1. Taxonomy (NCBI): domain Eukaryota; kingdom Metazoa; phylum Chordata; class Actinopteri; order Syngnathiformes; family Dactylopteridae; genus Dactylopterus; species Dactylopterus volitans. The sequence goes on along the minus strand of CAAKHG010030450.1, from coordinate 38,127 downwards.
TAGCTGTGACATCACGTACCTTAGCCGACATGATACACACTCATGATAAACAAGGTATTTCTCTAGAAAAAAAAGGGTTGTCATGCTTTGAGTGATGGAGTTTTTCCGTCAAACTCTGCTGGACTAGATACGTTTCAAAGTGAGGGTGCATTTTTCCATTTTTTCCCCTTTCCCATTAATTCCTATGGGACTTTTTCCCAGTTTTTCATTATTTATTTTGAAAATGATGCCCCACCATAAAAATACAATGAGTTTCCGAACATGTCCTCATCAGGATGCATGTTTTGATGGGCCACAAAACCCCCTTTCTGTGTGAAGCACGGTTCTGGAGCAACGCCGCGCCGAAAAACGTATGTAAGAGGATGAAAGAAATGTTGTGTATGACCGGAAAGACTATGACGATCACGGCGATTCATTTTTATCCATGTCGGGCAAAAATTAGCAAACGCCATTTCTGGCACCTCGACCTATATATTTCTGCACGTGTCCGTGTGCGTGCTGACTATGCCCCTGTGCACTTGCATAGAGAGCCAGAGACGTTCAGAGGGTCTTGGATCAAAATCTGCAGGTTGCGCGGTTTAGACCATCCAATTCTTGGAATTGGCACGAAATTGCCTACTTTTACCAAAAACGGCGCACGATGCTTCAAAACTGTGGCCTTTGCGACGATTTGTAGGTAAAATCCTCTGACATGATTTTACATGGCACTAGTGACATTCACATATAATAAAAATAAAGAACAGGATGACAATATGTGACTGCCACTACTGACATTCACATCATAAAGAACATTTTTCTAGATTCATTGCATCCGTGTACCGTGGCAGCTCTAACGCTCATACTGATTATGAAGCATCATCATTTACGTTTAATGGCTTTAGTTTTTGGTGTAGCACATCCTTGCTCACAAATAAAGGCACAGCTGCAGCTTTGTACTGTCAGTGCAAATCGAGGCCTCTGTCTCAGCCAGATGATGTGGGCAGTCAGGACTGATGATACATGTCAGTGCAGGAAGATATCTAATGTAGCTTGTCAATTGCCTCATTTCTTAATTGCTTTTCCTGAGTTGCACTCAGGTTGCCAAGGTTATTCTTATTGAACAATGAGCTGTAAAAATGGTCATTAACCATTTGAACCGCCGCTATGTCTCCCTCTTCTCTCATTCTCATCTTTTTGTTCTTCCTTTCTGTCCTTTCTGTCTCTAAATGTTGATTCCCCTGTCCTCCTCACTGTGTCGCACTCTTTTTCTAAGTGATAATTAATCTCCATCTATCTTAGTCTAGATTTAAATGACATCTGGATAATTATCCTCTTCACTTCACTTCCCACACCTGATCTACGCCAGTATCCAAACTGGCTTGCCAGCATTGAGTCTCAGCAGAGAACCAGATTTCACAGTTTGGATCCCAGCACTCATTTAATGCTTGGTCAGTTGGTGAATGAAGCATGGCGCCATTGGAAGGTTTAACGGCCAGTTGGATTTTATTAGCAGTCAGTGGCCAGGGTTGCACAGTAAGAGGTCACTTAGTTTGCTGCTGAACATAAATGTTGCCAAATTTTTAAATGGGTAGCATCAAACATTGGCACCAAGAGAATAAAGCTGAGCAGGCAGATTTTCAGGGAAAAAGCTCTGATGACTGTATGCTACATGCCCAGAAGGTACACAATACAATTAGAAACAAGCAGGTGGTGTAGACCAAAATAGAGAAAAACAAGAGAGACTAAGGTTAGTATAAACGGGTCTAATGTTTCATATGAAAACAATGCTTATGAAATAAAAAAGCTACTGGGGAAAAAAACAGAACTTCCAGTTGATCTGTAAACTATGGGTGGTGAAAAATTAGTCTGGACTCTCAGGGATTAGAACATGGCAAGTAGGTATATCAAATGTTGCAACTTTGTCTTACAGTGCCACCTAGCAGACAATATGCACAATATTTTACAAAGAGCCCGAGTGTGACATGGTCAATATCTGGCTACTGTCTTGTGCTAAAGAGAAATTCCACTGCTGAAAAGATGATCCTTTAAGAAAAAAAGAAAACATATATGTACACACACATACAGGACAGCTATGCAGTACAAGGTGCAAATTTAAAAAAATATCCTGAATGCAAATTTGGCTCATTTAACTTTTTAGGCAACACACCTAAACTCTGACCACAGCTTGCTGCCACTGTAAATCAAACAGCCTGTCTAAAGTGTATGGAGGAAAACCAGTTTAATCATGTCACACTGAAGATAATATTCAGGACTTATGTGACACAAATTTAAGATACAACAGCATATGGAGGAGGAGGAAGCCATAGTAGCAGTGAGTCAAGGAGTTCAGCACTGGTCACAGATGCCCTCAATCATGTTGAATCTGTAGTGGACGTGGCATGTTTGTAATTCAGCATAATACAGCAAAGCTATGACACGCATACAGTTACAGTAGAGATGGAGACATAACGTTACTTCAGGATCCCAAAAGGAAAGTGGAAAAAACACAGCTGGCAAAGTGTCTTGGCACAGAGTAACTGCAATAGTAGTGTTTTGTTATTAAAACTGCTGAGTTATTGTGTGAAATCATGCTATAGAGGTTTTTGTAAGGCTGTTAAAAAAATTTAACGCAAACTTTTTCACAGTTTCACCGTTAACACTGATGGCTGTGGGTGTACTTGTTATGTTGACCTCAATTCACTGTAAGAGACCAAAGAGAACGCTATTACTGTCCACTGGAGCTCTTGTTTGGTGAATAGTGTTCCCAGTATATTTGATTGGCCAGTGCAGAGTTCATGAGGCCTTGTTTAAAAATAACATTTCGGCTCCAGTTGGAGCTCCCCTTGAAGACCTTTTAGCTTTTACCATGGAAAACATCCATTCTGAATCCCCAACTGCAGACATTTCCCACCTCTATGTTCTCAAGAAAGTTGCAGGGAAAGGAAAAATTCTGATGCAGTCATTGCTCCGCCACTCAAAACAGCAAAAGCCCCAGGTCCATCTGCCAGCTCATGGGACCTGTCGTACTCGGAGCTCGATGGACATGCAGGTGGCATCATTTGTTGAGCTCACACTGTCGGGCAGTGTTGATATCATAGGCCTTGCACACAGGCCTCATAAATGCTGTGCTTTAATTATTACTATTGTTGGTTATGAAAATTAATACAATATTAATATTGAAATACTAATATTTAGAAGAATAATAGGATTTAATTTTACATTAAATCCATCTCAGGGCACCAGACAACCAATGTTACAAATCAGTCTGGGGCAACCCCCACATGAAGCTGGGGCTCTATGTGGTTGTGCTGGTGGAGCCAGGGGTACCCGAAAATGAGGGAAGTACGAGGGGAGGACATGAGATGTAACTGAATAGTCTTGTGGTGATTGCCTGACAGAAACATGTGGAGAGGTGCAGTCTGGTGGGTGACGGTCCCCAGGAGGTATCCATCAAGGGCACTGGTGGGTACCGGACTCGGTAGGGGTACTTGTTCAATCCCCAGCTGATCTCCCAACCCCTGATCGATTATGCTGACATCGGCTACAGAATCGATCAGGGTGGCCAGGGTGTGTGCGCTGTCTGCCAACAAGAGTTGGGAGCGGAACACAGGTTGGGGCAGGGTGACAGGGCTCTGGGTCCGGCTCAGCAGTATGCCCCTCTTTACTGCTTAGCCTTCCCTTTTACCGGACAGCTGGAGAAAAAGTGCCCAGCCTGTCCGCAGTAGAGGCAAAGGTTTCCCCGACACCACCGCTCACTTTCCTGTGGGGCCAGACTGATGCGCCCCACCTGCATGGGCTCGGCCCTGCTCGTGGATGGTTCGAGAGGAGGGTCGAAGGCGGTGGGTGACCCGCGCTGCTGAGTAGGAGGTCGGTGGTCTGCCCCCTCCCAGCGATGCTCCCTCCTCTTCGCCTGTACTCAGGTGTAGGTGGTTAGTTCAATGAGCCCATCGAGAGAAGTCAGCAGATCGAAGGAGACCATCTCGTCCTTGATGTATGGTGCCAACCCGAGGAGGAAAGCGTCACACTGGGCAGCCGAGTTCCAGTCACTTTGGCATCCCTGGTGTGGAAATTGATGGCGTAATCGGCCACCCATCGTTTCCCTTGCTTTAAACTCAGGAGCCCCCCTATGGCATCGGGTCCCAACGCAATGGGTCAAAAAACCTTACGGAGTTCAGCTGGGAATGCCTGGAAGGAGGAACAAGCTGGGGTGCCTCTCTCCCGCTCCACTGTTCCCCACAGGCGAGCTCTACCTGTGAGGTGATCGACAGCAAAGGCCACCTTAGCCGCCTCAGAGGCAAACGTATGTGGAAAATGCAGACCACAAGTGAGCCCCAACAGCCACATGTTAGCCTGCCTACAAGGTCGTGTTCCCCACAGCAACGAATGGTGAAGCCACAGTAAAGCTGGTAAAAGCACACCCCACAGTAAGTTGTAAAATACTGTCATTATTATTACAAACAATATGAAAACCAATGTATGATAAATAAAACGATTAGACTTTGCACAAGAAAATTATTTTTCTAATTAAGTATTTTGCAGATTATGTGGGCAACTTGATGAGGCTGGTGTTTGCACTTGAATCACATTTATCTAGTGTACATTTTGAGGAGTATCAATTCTTCACAGACACTATGTAAGACAGATGCATTTGTATGCAATAAATAAATTTAAAAGTAGCAATACTTATGTTGCCCAAAAAAGTCAACCTAACATAATTGAGGTTTCTTGAAATATAAACAGATTGTAGTGATTGCAGCATTTAGTTGGTCAACATTTTTGATTTTTAAGATTATGCTAAACATTTAAATTTTCATCAGCATCAATACAATTTCATCACAATTTTCCCTGCTTGTTGAAAATGCAACTGTGCTGTCATTACTCCGTTCTCGTGCTGAGGCTGTATAGTGCTTTTTATATAACTTGTCATGACATTTTTTTCTTTATTCATATTTTGTATGTTACAGTTTCTCTTCTCATAGTTTCTGTATTTACCTTCTGGGCCATTTTCAAGTTTTTGAAAAAAAAAAACAAAACAAAAAAACATTCAGGATAACACGAGTAAGCATGGCTGCGTAAGTAAGTGACAGTTTGGCTGCAACTCCTGTCCCCTCATCCTCTGCATCCATGTTTTTCAGTCAGAGGGCCCTGGAACTGTTGCACAGTGTTTGGATAACAATGTTTTTATCAATACTGACAAAAGAGACAGTGGAAACATTCCTTCTGGTGATCATAAGAATGCCATTGTGACAGACAAGAGCACTGTGGAGACTTTTCATGAAAGTGTTGTTCATGATGCAATTGTTGTGGTTGATACCCATGCTAATGAGGTATTCACTGATGAGATAAATGAGTGTTCAATAAGTGGCGACCCACAAACAGTTATGCATGAAAAAAATCTCTGATTGCACTGATCGCATCTACAGTATTTCTGAGTCCCAGAACATTCAAACATAAAGCAGATTCAGTAAAAGATCAGCTTGTTGTTGCTCGCAAAAAGCTATGGTTGAAGGGTCAGCAAAGAAGGAGTCTGAAATCAAGAATCAAGTCTTTGAAAGACCTGACAAAGGTTCTGCAGAAAAAGCTGCTGATTTAAAACGAGTGTGGAGCTCTTTTGGACTCTGTAAATGATGTATGAATAGAATTCAGAAGAAAATGAAGTCAGCAGAATTTTCAGAAGAACTCAAACAGTTTGGGACTACGCTTCACTTCTACTCACCAAAGGCATATGATGATGTCAGACAAAAGTTAAATTTTGCCTTGCCACATCCTTAGACAATTCGCAAATGGTATGGCAAATGGTGTTTCAGCAGATCCTGGATTTACAGTGGCATCTTTCAAAGCTCTAAAAAGTCATGTTTCTGAGAAGAGGAAAGAGGGAAAGCAAACCATCTGTTCCTTGATGATTGATGAAACGTAGATTGACCAGCAAATTGAGTTTGGAGAGGATCAAATTCATGGCTATATTGACATTGGTGCTGGTGAAATAGAGAACACAGTAGGTACACAGACTTTGGTCATCATGGTTGTAGCCATCAATGAATCTTGGAAAATCCCTATTGCCTACTTCCTTATCAGCAGCTTGCCTGGAGCAGAGGTCAACATAATCCGAGAGAGCCTTTGTCACCAAAATGCCATTGGAGTTCAGGTTATCTCTTTGACATGTGATGGACCATCGCAAAACCTGGTCATTATCCAAGTGTTTGGTGCTTCACTTGACATCACAAACATGTGACCTCATTTTGTACATCCTTTGGAACAAAAACAAAAGGTGCATTTGCTCGTGTATCCATATCACATTTTAAAACTAATTAGAAATGCATTTTCTAGAGCTGAAGTTTTTGAGACAGAAGATGGGAAACTGGGAAATCAGATGGCAGTACTTTGAGGAACTCCACAAATTTCAACACAAGGAGGCCTGCGGCTTGGCAAGAGGCTTAGATTGGCCCAGATTAACAAAAAATTAAAGTTCACATTGCAGCCCAACTGGTCAGCAGGAGTGTCGCTGATGCCCTACAATATTGTGAGCATTGACTCAAATACCCTCAGGTCAGAAGATGTGCTGCTACAGTTGAGTTCTTGTGAACAATTGATGCATCCTTTGAATGTCCTTAATCGTCGCAATCCATTAGGAAAGGGCATTAAAGCACCAATCAAGCCTTCAACTAAGGATTGTGCAAAGGCTATTTTAAAACAAGCAGAGGCATGTCTCTGTGGGCTCAAGGTTAGAAACAAGGACAAGAAGTTTGTGTACATGTATGCCACTCAGAAGAGGACTCTCATCTGTGCCTTTATTGTCTGTGGAAGAAGTGTGATAAGCATCTTTTAAGATCTTGTGGAGAGAGCATGTGTGTTTGCATTCCGCATTAAGTAGGAGGTGTGGTCTGGGACCATAGCAAAATGGCCTGAGGCTGACCAGCATGATCCGGGGGAAGGAGAACAAGGTTGTGACCCTCTTTTCACTGCTGAGTCGGAAGATACTCAAATGGCCAGTCAAATGACTAATGACAGACTAAACAACAAGCTCAAGTAATATTGAATTGTATCAATACATACACTGGCAAAGTTCATAACTTGCTTAGTTGAACTGTGCTTCATCAAATGCAGATGAGGTAAGCTGACTTGGCCCCGTACATTACCAGGTCACATGAATGAGAAAGATGCCGTTTTATGTGTGGGGTTGCAGGTCTGCAAAGTTCAGCTGATGCAACATCCAGAGAGCAAGGGAGAAGGGAGCTTCTCCTTCCTTCTCAGCTGAGGAGCTGTGCTCAGAGAGCTGAGGAGAGGAGTGTAGAGCGAATGGCTAAGAGAGCTGAGAGAGGAAGAGAACTAAGAGAGAGTTGGGGAGAAGACAGCTTCTTCTTTATATATGGCCTGGTGACCTCAGGGGTCGTGGCTATATAGTAGCCAATGTATGCTAAAGTTGGGGCTTTCACACCCAGGTGTGAAAGCTTGAGGAATGCTGGGAGATTGAATTCAGTGGCTCTCCTTTGTCTGGAGAGCAAAGGAAGCCATGTGGTCTTGTCCTCCATTTTGTATGGACAAGGGAACAACTTCTATAAAAATTGGCAAACGGAAGGAAGCACTGTAGCTGCTTCCTGGTGGAAGCTGTAGGCCACTCAGCAACAGATAAGAATACAAGCGACTTCTTGGGGGAGATGTTCCTGGAAGGAGATCGATGGCACAGTCAGTCATTTCACAATGTTCCTAGGCGAAGGTGACTTCTGAGCATTGTGTGATCCTGTAAATCACTCTCCGTCCAAACTGCTGGCCTCTAGGGGTTTAAAGAGTGGAAAAACAGTTCGCCTCAGTCTCTTGGCCAGCTTCCAGTCCACACCTGCCCCTGAGTCAATCAACACCTTAACCTTTTCAGAGAACAAGGATGATTTAATCTCAATATCAGTGAGGCATCCAGAGTTGTTGAGAGGAGAAACTGTTCGGCTCATCAAGATCCTCCCGCTCACTGATGACCTAGGCTTCCTTCCCAAGAGTTCAGAAAATGATCATATTGGCCGCAGTAGATACAATGACCCTCCTGCAGGTGTCGCTGTCACTCCTCAGGAGATAGTCTGGTACGTCCGAGTTGCATAGGCTATCCCTGACCGCCAGGTGGCACTGCATTGGAAGGAGAGATGGGCTGCTGTGAGGGAGACCCACACTGAACAGGGCTATTGGAGGACGAGCCTCTACGAGGGGAAAAGGGATACGACTGGGCTCCCTCTCGTGCTCCCTCAAGCAGTTAAAGCAATTAAATTAAAGAGTTCAATTAAACAGTTCAAATCAGTTGGCCGTTCCATAGACATGAGCAGATCTCTGATAGCTGCTGCCAGCCCATGGTGGACGGCGTCGAGGGATGCTGCGTTCCAACTGCAGTCTGCTGCCAATGTGCAAAACTCAATGGAGTAATCAGCCACCGGACGAGACCCCTGGTGTAAGTTCATCAATGCTTGAGCCGCCACGGGGCCCGGGGTTGAGTGGTCGAAAACCTAGGATAAGGTAGAAGTAAAGAGATCCAACAATTGGCAGGTCTCATGACTACAGGCGTAAGTTGCCACAGGTCTGTAGTTGTTGAGACCACTGCTGGCTTTTTGGGAATGGGGATGATGGTTGAGGGTTTAGGGCAGGCTGGAATGTTGCTTTTTGACAGGGATTGGTTGAAGAAACCAATTTATCATTGCAACTGGACTTTGCAATCAACCAAACCACAGACCTGCAAACCAGCACATCACCTGCATCTTTCTCATTCACAGGACCTGGTAACGTACTGGGCGTAGTCAGCTTACCTCATCTACATTTGACTAAACATTGAACTTATCAACCCTTCCAATGTGTATTGATCCAACTCAATATTACGATTATTAGCCATTTGACTGGTCATTTGAGTATCCTTTGACTCAGCAGCATTTATGAGGCCTGTGTGCAAGACCTATGATATCAACACTGCCCGACAGTGTGAACTCAACAAATGGTGCCCCGTGCAGGGCATAGAGCTCTGAGCACAACAGAAGTCTCAGTTTGCCAGTGGTGGAGGGTGGTGGTAGTGGTGTGGCTATAGAGGGACTGTTTATCTCAAACCGGTCAAAGAAGTGGTTGAGTTCTTCCGCTAGGGAGGCATCAGCCTAGCAGTCACCTGATTGCTCTTTCTGTAGTTGATGATTTGATTTATTCCCTGCCAAGTATTCCTCTGTTTTGCTCTTATAGGCTGCCTTTGCCGCCTTGATGCCTCTTTGAGGGCTGACCTAGCCGTGCTGTATAGGTGCCAGTCCCTGTCCCTCGAATTGAAGGCGGTGTTGCGGCTTTTTAAGAGGGATAGTACTTCACTGGTTATCCAGGGTTTCTGGTTTTGAAAAACTCTGACCCTTTTATCGACTGACAGTGTAGATACAGTTCTTGATGAACAAGAGAAAGGCGTCGACATGCTCTTCAGTGAACAGGGGGTTAGCGATGGGATTGGCATCTTGAGGGCCACTACTGACTGGTCGTGGGAAGAAAGTCTGACTATTCAGGCTATTCAGATTGTATGTATGTATTTATGAGAGTATGATAGCAGGTGAAAACTCTACTTGCTAGTGTGTACATCAGTGAAATACATGTGTACATTGAGGTATACCTACTTTTGTTTGATTTCTGCAAATACATCTAGATGAGGGGCATATTATCTCTCTCTCTCTTTCTCTCTCTCTCTCTCTCTCTCTCTCTCTCTCTCTCCTGCTGCTCACCTTCCTCACTCCCCCGATTCCCTCTGTCTCACTTCAT
>CAAKHG010030450.1:7877-18625 GCA_901007715.1 Dactylopterus volitans | reverse complement strand
AACAGAGTAGCATCACTTGTAGGTCTTGAACTACAACAAAAAGGTTGATTCTTTCTCTGTTATTAGACTCCCAGCATGTTTGCTTCAAACACATATGGAACATTGGGAGAGGAAAGTAACACTGAGGCTGAAGTTTTCACATTATAGTATCACAAGCTCTCAGCAACAGAAACAAACATTCATGAAAGAAAAATACCATAGAACCGGTGTCTTCATTTGCAGTCTGAAAGACCTGACACCTATGCAGGAATATTTTTTAAATTATTTTTACTATCTTATCTGCTTTAATGTGAGAATAAGGCAGATAAAACACATAACACATTGGATGTGCCACACGTCGAAACAAAATCGGGAGATGTTGAAGAAACTGTAACAAGATTACAAGAAGCTGAAGGACCACAACAGTTGCTGTGGGTCTGACCGCTGTACAAACCAGTGGTCTTGGCAGCTCAAGGCCATTCTGGACCTCAGACCAGCATCTGGCACCGCGACAATGAAGGACTCATAGACGTGGTTTCTCGCAGCCATGAGTTGAGATACGCAAGAGGCAGTGAACCAGTGAAACCGGGTAAATCATATAAATATTCACTGTTTAGTTTGTTACATGCTGATCAGCGGCACGCCGATTGTTGGGTGAGCCAAAAGCCGAATTAAGCTAATACCGGTGCTAACTCGTCAACAGGATAATGCTAAAGCTAAATCACGGGCAAAAAACTGGATGTGTTGATGTTGTTGCCGTGAGCTGAACACTAATTTATGTATTGTGATTTCCAGATGACATAGACTGTGCGGACTCACCACAAGTGGAGGAAATGTTCTCATGGGACACATGGGAGGTCCAGACACTTTTTTTGTTTTGTAGAGCTCATGGCTCATTGCACCTTTTGATTTCCATTTGAATTTTGTAAAAAAAAAAAAATCTGGTCAAATTTCTATCTGTCTGTTGGTTTACATGGCATTAAAATTAAAGTACAGTATCAGTACTGTGTCATTTGGGGGTAAGTGTCGTGAGGTCACTGGGCCTGATTTGAATAAATTGTCTGAAACTTTGGCGTGCGTTGGGGACCCAAACTGCATGGATTACCAGGGTAATTAAGTTATAATGTCATATATATCATGAGGAAGGAAATTATTCATGACAGTTGTTAACTCATTTGGCAGTGTAGTTACCCTTAATGACATCTTAAGGAAATTGAAAACATTTATGACATAATTATAATGGTGTCATGACATTCAATGTGTGTTGCAACTCATCCTGTTTAAGTGCCTGACAGGAGGATTCAGCACCATGGACAGTGCTGGTGTGCGACCTGTGGTCCACCTGGCTCCACCCCGATCACTGTAGGATGCGTCAGTGGGGAACTGATGAGTAGAAGCAGCTGGGGTAAAGGGGAAAATTCATTTTTTTGCATGTGTAATTTGGCATCCTTCATGTGCCAGTTATCTCTTAACCTATTTCCAACCAAAAAGATAATGTAAAAAACAGAAACAAAGCAGTAAAAAGAACCAACAAAATGTCTCATCAGTTCTGAAGAATCCACACTACAGTGTCAAAGCTATTCATATACATATGAAAGTTTAATGTCATGTTAAGACATAAAGCTAAATAGATAGAATAGAGAAGTTTGATCATAAGGTCTTCTATGTCATGTGTATGTCAGGTCATGTTGTTTTGGTCTATGTCAAGTTGTCATAACAAAGACATCTCAAACAATGTCAACTTGGTATTAAAAAGTGACATAATTTACCGAAAGACACTTAATGACAACTGTCATAAGCATTCTTAAAGTATCAAAATAGGTGTCATGTCATGATTATGACAGCATTATGTCAGTCATACGTACACCCATTCAAATAAAGTATTACCATGAATTCATAGAAAATCAGGTGGCAAAAACAAATATTTTAGAATCATGTAGAATTTAATCTGATAGTGAAAGTATTGTGCACAGAAAAAAAATCAGTATGTCTGAGTGTAAAGTGCTCTTTTAGCCAGTTCAGGCTAGCAGTAGACCGTCACCTTGTTTTTGTTTTTTTAATTAGACAGTAATTACACAGTAAAAGCTCATTTGAGCTTGGTTTAGAGTCTATTCATAGTAAGAATATCCAGTATATTTACTGTACATATTCTGAGATGTTGTGCATACACTGGAGAATGTTAATTTTGCACAATAGTAAAAAATTGCCAACAGCACTCTGCCTCACATGAGGCACCATTTTGTTGTTCTCACACTGTTAGGCAGCATTAATATTATAGGCCTTGCACACAGACACCATAAATATTGTGCACGTGAGGAGCTAAATTTGATTATCAGTGATTATTGATAATCATAAAAGATGTTTATCAATAATTATTAAAACAAATGAACAAAGCTTAATCAATTAAAATTAATTAAAAAATTCATCTCAAAATGTCAATATTCAGGGAGTACTGGCATTTAAGGAGTAAAGAAAGGAGTGGAGGTCGGCACTGATCCTGTCAACCTGTTCGTATCACAGCACACAAGCAAAACAAGGACAACTTCTCTTTAAAATATAACAGAATTTTTAACAGCAGTTATATCAATAACAATTGACATCACTACTGTACACAAATCAAGCTCTACATGATAAGTACTATTTAACTACATATGAACAGATACAAGCAAACAGCAACAACATCTTCCCATCTGCGAACTTGGGGGCATCCGATAGAGAGGGGCGAAATCCGAGGTCTTGAACCGGACAATTCAGTGCTTTATTAGCACTGATGAGGGGGAGGAGATTGCACGACCAGTGAGGAAGATCTGCAGGCCTGATGGCAGTTAATATGTTGGCGCTTCTGTCACGGGTCAGGACACGCCATGGGGGGATGATCGAGCTGGTTCCAGAAGCTGTGGTGGTCACTTCTATTAGCACAGAGTCATTGTGGTGGATGTCAGAAGCCTTGATGCTTACTTCGACTGGCAGCAGACGCTTTGATGACACTTTGACTTCTATAAGCACAGAGTCCCAATGCCAGCGGGATCCGGGCCAGAAGGCTTTTGATGATTATTAGTTCAATAGGCGGGGGAGAAGAGCCAGAAGCAGTGAGTTTTATAATCCTGGACATATTGTCAAGGGGTGGGACTGACCTTAGTGGAACTTATGCAATTGAGTTTGATTTTCCGCTGGTCAGCTTGCGTTACGTGAGCTAAGGATACGTCATTCAGCTTACCAGCTGGTTAGATAAGATCACATGTTCTCACCGGCCACTTTATTAGGTACCCCAGTTCAACTGCTTATTCATTCAAATTTCTAACCAGCCAGTCCGATGGCAGCAATTCAATGTATTTACACAATTAGACATGGTTAAGATTATCCACTGAAGTTCATAGCAAACATGGGGAAGAAAGGTGATTCTAAGTGACTTTTTACGTGGCAAGGTTGTTGGTGCCACACAGGTCGGTTGGAGTATTTCAGAAATTGCCGATGTGCTTCACACATAGCCATCTCTAGGATTTACAGAGAATGGTCCGAAAAAAGAGAAAATATTCAGTGAGTTGCAGTTCTCTAGAATAAAATACCTGATTGATGCCTTGAGGTCGGAAGACAATGCCAGACTGGTTCCAGCAGGCTAGAACAGTTACTCAATTAACCACTTGTTACAACCAAGGTCAGCAGAAGGGCACCTTTCAACCCACAAAATGTTGAACCTTGAATAAGCTACAGCAGCAGAAGGCTATTTGTTAGTAATAAAATAGTTGGTGAGTGTATAACCGAACTGCGCCATTTTTCATGCTCACAACAGCATCAAAATCAAAATGATGTATAAATTTGCAGCCAATCACACAAACTCTTGCTTCCAGGAGAATGTGCGGTCATCATGCAAACACATCTATAGTTCTGTCATTCGACAATGCCAAACCGCTGAAATTTGCCAGATAGTACAAAATAACTTTTCCGTTAAAGTTACTGTGTTGTTTCTGTTGATATCATGAGTCGGCTCACAGTACTGTATTTAACATTGAGCTTTATTTTAGCCACTTTCAGTTACAACTGCAGGCAACGCTCTGCGCAGGCTGTGGTCTGGTGCGCATGCGCTCTTCCCCGAGTTCAGTACCAACACAACCGGAGTCATGTGACCCTTTGACTGTATTACAATATGTCACATCTCCCTCAACAAGACATTTATTTTTGAACATAAAACAATACATATGTTTTTTTTCAAAGAACATGAAACATATTCAAAACATATTTACTGAAAATCTAACGTGTGCATGAGATCAATGTAACAAGAACATTTGTATTACCAGTAATTCTGTCAAACACCAAACACCAAAACGGTGTTTGCTAGTCATCTGAAAAATTCTCCATTTATATGATATGGAGATGTTTACACATATCAGGCATGAACAGCGGCCAAGGGGCACAGAAGGTATGTCACCGAATGTGACACACAGAGGGGTTGCTGAAACAAACATTTATTTTTTGCACAAGTTTATTTCCCCAAAAGCACCATGTATTAATTTTACACGGCTAGATTAGTGCAGCAGTATAAGAGTGGCATAGTGGACCCCAATGCTACATAGTCAGCTGCATTTTGTTGTAGAGACTGAAACAAGCAGAGGTGGATTCCATATGAATTCCAGGAGCACAGTGTTGTCATGTCGCATAGAAAGTGGAGAAATCATAAAGTCGAGTAAAAGTCAGTAATCATCTACCACAAACAAGTGTGAAAGAAAACAATGTAGCATGTGTTATTAAGAACAAAGACAAACAATCTTTTCATAGATCAACACTTAAGTGGTTCAACTGGCAGAAACAACCTCTTGCCTTGAGAATAAAGCCAATTCCCTTGTGTGCCTTTAAAGGGGCAGTTCATCAAGCCTATTGTTGCTGCTTTAATGTAGTGTATTGATTAGCTGCACATTAAAATCAAGGTGAACTCTTGAAAAGATTAGACAGAAGGCTGAAATAGCCTCGGTTTTATCTGTCTGCCTCATCAAGGTAAATGCTGATCCAGCAGGACACTGGCTTTCATGCTTTTTAAAGTACACAGGATTGATAATACAAATTTGCACCGTAGGTTCACCAAGAAAATCCACAACCAAACAGGACAGATGTTTGATGACTCAACTGATGGATATTCACAACTGCAGGACAGCATTTGAATGCATCTCTAAACAGGTTCCTTACAGTCACAAACAGCAAAGCTGCAGCTCCAAAGATACAACCACTGATCAGAAAGTAGGAGTCAGTGAATACACTTCATTTTTGTGTGATGTTTCTGCTGGGAATCACTAAAATCACAAAAAATATATGTGCTTGCAGTTTCTAATATAAATGTAGAATAAACAGTCCTAAACATAGGTTTAGGACTGAAAGTAGTTCCAAGGCCACAAAGAGGTCATATGCTTTAATGGCGGTCTAGTGGTGCAACAGCATAGATATTGGTTTGAACTGCTCTTCATTAGCCAGGGTGATTACGTGTCTCTCCAGTTCAAAATTTAGTGAGAGAAAAAACAAGCCTATTTGGATACATCTTGTGGCATGAAACAAATAGTGGTGAAGCTTCCTTATAACCTGCAAGAAAAGTGGATAAGTGTGAGAAGTAAGTACAAAGTTACTTTTCCTCCTTTCCTTGTCTGCTCTAAGTTTGTTGAACAACAAGCAAAGATAAAAAATGATCCAAGCTTCACTTTATCCACCTTCAGCGGTTATACTTCCACCAGGCAAGAAAAGCCCACCAAGTATTGTAATAAAACCTCTGTGACTGTGCATAAGACAGACATCCCTGTACAATGGTCATTTGTTAAAACAAATCCTGCTTCTGCTTCACTCATAAGAAATTGGAGGAACCAGATCGGTGATGCCCAAAACACAAGAAACCCCACCCTGTAAAAATGTAGGCTCTTTAGAAACAACCCCCTGGAAAACCTGTTATGGGAAATTTGAGACTTCAGAAAGAGGTGTCCATGAATGAGAAACTGCAGCTTTCATTACCCCTCTTAATAGAGTATGACATGGTACCAGATGATAGGACAGAATCGGCTCCTTGGCTTGGGGGGCTCTCTCCATGGCCTCCTGCACTGAGCCTCGTTCGGCCTGCTCTGGATGTGGGTCTGGTTGGGGCTCTCGCCTACCTGGGCTGGCGGGCCTCTTGTTCGGGGTGGGGGTGGGCCTCGGTTGGGTCACTTACGCTTGGGAGTGTAGAACGCCGGCTGGGCTGGGATTCTGCTCCCTCCTGTCCTGCTGTGTGCCTGTCTCTGGCCAGGGGTGGGGGGCCCTCAGTCGCCCTCTGCTGGCTCTCTTTGGGGGGGACCGCATGGCGGCCTCTGGGTCTGTGGCCTTGGGTTCTACTTGCTCTGTGGGGGCTGCAGGGTGCTCTGGCCACTGGAGTCTTTGCCTGGCTGCCGATCGGGGGTTGCTGGGGTGTGGCTGAGCCCCTCACTTCAACTCCAAATCTTTCCCAATGACAAACACACACCTGACACATGCCCACCCATACACTCACTTGTTTGCTTGCTCGCGCACCCACTCACTCACTCACTCACTCACTCACTCACACAAACACACACACACCTATATACACACACACACATATAAACGCGCACATATACACACAATAAAGGCTGGACTATAAGAGACACAATATAGATGACCTACACACATGCTGCTCCCTGCTCCTGCCAATGGCTCTGACTAGTGCTGTTGTTGTTGTCTTTGTTGTTTCTGTTGTTGTTTTTGTTGTGTCTCCTTCCTTCCTCCCTTCCACGACAATCCGCTATTTAATACAACAGAGGACTCCTCCTTTGCAGAGCAAATCTGTCTGGCAGCTGCAGGGCCCCAGACCTCCAATTCTGTATGCCTTACAGGACACAAAAAAAAAAAAATGATGATACGACAGAAATCCCATTACCAGAAGTTGCACACCATCACCCTCATATCCAGTCTGTTGCTAATAAGATTCAACCTGTGGATCAAGACGCTCCTATCCTCCTGCTACTAGGGAGAGACAGGGTGCACAAGGTATGTGAGCAAATCAACGGACCCCACAATGCACCTTATGCACAGTGGTTGGACCTAGGCTGGGTCATTGTGGAAGAAGTGTGCCTGGGGGCATTTCACAAACCAGATGAGGTCAGACAATCTAGGGTCCAAAGATGATGATAAACTAGCATTATCCATCGACAACAAAGCCTTTCTTGCCATTATAGATGCAGAGGTGTACCAAGATGAGGGAAACATCTGGGTGGCACCTTTACCCTTCCGTTCTCCTAGACGAAAGCCTCCAAACAACAGGGAGCAAGCTTTGAAACGTCTCCGCTAACTGCAGAGAACTTTGGCCACAAATAAAAGAGCACTACAATAGGTTCATGCAGAAGATGCTGGACAGTGATCAAGCTGAGCCTGCCCCACCTTCAGACAAAGACAAAGAACACTGGTATCTGCCTACCTTTGGAGTATATCAGCTGTAGATGCCAGATCAGATTCAAATCATGTTTCATTTAAGTGCTGTGTGGGATGGAACATCTCTCAATGATGTGCTCTTAAGTGGACCAAACTTGAATAATACCCTACTAGTAGTTCTTTTGCAGTTCTGTGAAGAGCCCACACTCCTGACAGTGGAACAGTGTGGAACAAATGTTTTATTGCTTTATCATCTGAGAGGGCCAGAGGGACTATCTTAAGCCCTGTTTCCACTAAGCATTTTGGTACAGTATGCACACCATACCCTACCGTACCATACGCATTAGTACGGTATCCCTGGATTTGTGTAGCGTTTCCATCACAGACTGTATCCTTACCTGGTGGGCGGGGTTTCAGTCAGATGGTGATAGTCAGGTCAGGTCTTCTATGTAAGTGGTGTGGCGTCATACCTAATGTGACACAATAAACAAACAACCGGCACCAACCAACCTGATGTGTGATTTTTTTTCTCCTGATCATATGGATACATTTAACATCCAAAAAAAAAACAAGAAACTCTGGGAAATTAGTTTTCCAAGCTCAGATGAGGAGGTAGATCATGTTGGAAAGATGAAAACATTGGTGCAAGATAATAAGTTAACTCATATCCCGTCTTGTGTGCTTATGCTAGTGGATGTATCATACTAAAAATAAATAAGTTTATTCAGTGTAACCGCTGCAGCAGTGAAATTGTGACATTCCTAAACTAGGAACTCTGATTGTTGATTTAGGATGAAATTTATTTCCTTTTAAACCAATTCATAGCGTGTAAACCAGGGATATCCAATTTTTTTGCAAAGAGGGACAATTTTGAGAAAGTGAGGATGCCTGGGGCCAATAGTTCCTTCTGACATTTTTTTAATCACAAAATTTTCATGAAAATACACTATTGTGTGTATTTTATTGCAATGTTCAGTTGAGTTGCCAGTTGGTCGTCTTTACCCATTGGGAAGGCGGTGAAGTCCTAGCTGTGGCTGGAGTCGTGTTTCCTCTGGTGGAGTTAGTCCAGGCTAACTCGCTGGCTCTTTGGCTGGTTAAAATCAGCTGGCACACTTGTGTCGTGCCCAGGGTGCTCGTCTTGTCCTTTGGTAGGCACTCACGTCGCTACCAAGGCTCGGTCCAATGGAGGCCTCTGCTTTGTGCAGGCCTCATGGAGGGGAGAAGCAGCTGCAGAGCTGCTGTAGAGCTCAAGAGCTGATAAGAGAGAATGACTCAAGAGCCAGAAGGGTCCAAGAGCGAGAGAATGAAGAGTGGGGGAGAAAGGTGTTTGTCTTTTATATATGGCCTGGTGACCTCAGGGGTCCTGGCCACAAAATAGCCAATCGAAGTTGGAGTTGGGGGTTTTCACACCCAACTGTAAAAGTTTGAAGAATGCTGGGAAAGTGAGTTCTTTGCTCTCCTTTGTCTGAAGAGAAAAGGAAGCCATGCAGTCTCGCCTTCCATTTTGTGTGGACGAGGGCACAACACCAGCCACATGGGAACGTATTGTTGGGGTGGGAGGGTCAGCCTAATTTTTGTAACCTAAAGAACTTCTGAAACTGTCAGTGGCATAGAGCTTTTGCACAAATAATTTTGATTGCCTTTGCCACCGGTTTCATTACATCAACAAATCTGAGATGTTTGGCGCAGAGAGCCTGCTCGTGAATGATACAGTGAAGTTTAATCACGTTACCTGCTTCTTCACTGACTTTATTGTGGATCAGAGTGGAAAATCCACTTCGCTCACCAGCTATGGCAGGCGCACCATCACTAATGAGCCAAGAAACTTTACTCAATGGTAGTTTCATACCATCACAACAGTTTCACAAACAGAGACGAAGATACCCGTTCCTCTGGTTTCCCTTTAAGGCTTATCAGCTCAAGCAGCTCCTCTGTCGCGTCCATGTTTTCATCAACTCCTCTTAAAAAAATCAGTAGTTGTGCAGTGTCAGATATATCAGTGCTTTCATCGCAGGCCAAAGAGAAATAGTCAGAAGTCACTCTCTTTTCACAGTTTCCATGGCAGAAATAATTCAAGAAGAATTTGCAGCACAGAAGCAGAGCCAGATTGCATTAGAATGGTGCTGTAACCGTGTGGTGGAAGGAGTAATTACATTTAACAAAATTTATGATTTTATTCTGACAGAGCTAGCGAGCAATAAATAACACATTATAAGACCGAAACTGTGGGCCGCATGAAATCTGACGGACTTTAGACATGCCTGGTGTAAAAAGATGCTCAGAACAATTACACAGAGCCATATCTCTACATGCAAGGTCAGCCTCTAATTTTTGTAACCTAAATTAGCAAGCTTTGTGCTGATTAGAGGTGAATGAAAAAGCAATGGGGAGAAATGTAACACCTAAAAAATTTTGGCTGAGGTGAGACAAATATATAATCAATTCTTGATGAAGATTTATGTTGATGGGAATAGAAAGTATAATCTCTGACTGATTGGTTCACTGCTCACCATAAGTCTATGAGGCCTAAGCTGTTACTCCAAGCCCTCATAGTGGCATTTGTTTCTGACAAGCCTGATCCATCCACAGTTGCATTCCAGACAGCATTAAAAATCTGCACCCGCTATAAATGAATATTCGCTCAATTCCAGTATTTTATCTGTTAATATGGCATAAGAATTTTGTGCAGAAATAGACAAATAAGCTATTTTTGTACTCTACCTCAGCTCTCACAACTGCATTCTACTTGCAGTGTCCCCCTAAGTACCAAAGATCTTAATTTTAAGGGGTCGTCTAGCCACAATAGCTACTCCTTTAGTCTTAGAGCAAACTGATGATGATGCAAGGGTGTGATAATACTTAATGTCTCCACTCAAAAGATATGTCTCTTGGAGCAGAACAATGTCATTTATTTCCTCTGAAATACCTCTAAATAGCTCACTTATTTATGAGTCGCGTTTAGGCCACTAGTGTTCGAACTCAAAATAACTAAATCAGTCATTATCTAAATAGTACATTATAGCAGTATCATATCAGTTACCTGATACTCTAAATCATCTTTTTTTTGAGGGGCTGCAGCAGTGCCCCCTTTAGCCTACAACGCCCTAAGTGACTGCCTATATGGCCAATGCTAAGAGCCAGTGCTGGACTGATCAGTGTCTTAACAATATCAGATAATTGTGATTCAAGGTAGTTGTAGTGGATGCCCTGTAATAATTGCTTATTTTGCTTATTACATCCCTGGCTGCCATGCAAAAGTATGAAGGTGTGTGTGTGTGTGTGTGTGATGCAGTGTAATAAAAGGCTTCAGGTACATTTAGGCTACCTGCTGTAGCTGAAGGCCAATGATCAGCTTGATCAACTGTAATAACAAAATT
>CAAKHG010030445.1:1246-12626 GCA_901007715.1 Dactylopterus volitans | reverse complement strand
ACACACTCTCTCACGCGGGACTGGCTCACCTCATTGGATGGAATGCTGACGACACCTGTCGATCTCCTCTTTTCCCTCAGCTTCCTCTTCTCGATCTGCCCTTTCCCCTTCCTGGCGCTGGGGCCGGCGCTCTTCTTCTCCTTGCCCTTGCTGGGTGACGGGCTCTCCTTGTCGCTGTCATTGCACGCCATGGGGCTGGAGTCCGGCGAAGCGCACTGAGCCTTCTCCGTCTGAGGCGGGACTTTCTTCGGGTTGCCCCCCGGGGCGGCCGCGGCAGGGTGGGCAGGGTGGGGCGCTTCCTCCTCGGGGCTCTTGAGAGCGGTGCCGGAGGCGGACCGAGCCACCGCGTAGGAGGAGGCGAGGCAGTTCGCGGCGGATGCGCTCCGGTCCGGGTTGCCGTTGTTGTTGAGCTCGGCGCCCGGCGGAGCGGCGTAGCAGCGGCTGGCACCACCACCACCACCGCCGCCGCCGCCGCCGCTGCTGTTTACGCTGCCGGCACCGAGGGGAGCCCCGGTGGCCGCGGCAATGTCCCCGAGCATTTTGGCTCTCATTTTCTCCCGCTTCGCCTTCCACTCCTCCAAAAAGTCCGTGGCAGCATTCGGCTTAAATCCGCCCGTTGCCATGTCGATCCCCCTCCGCCGGAACTTTAAACGAGAGCTAGCTTGAATTTTTTTTTTTTTTGCGAAGTTAGATGCGAACGTCCGGCTCCGGTCCTAAAGGCGCCGCATTCCTCGAGTGATTAACCCGGGGGTGCTGCTGACAGGTAGGAGGGGGGATAAAACTCAGAACAAGCACAGCCAAAAAAAAAAAAAAAAAAACTCCGCCACTGGCTCTCTAGCGAGCCCCGCTTGTGCTCAAGTTTCGGCGGCGCGGTTGCTAGCCGCGTCACGCCGACGCGGAGATGAGAAGAAGAAAATAAATAAATAAATAAGAGAAACTTCTTCCCAAACTTTCAGTTAGAGGGCTTAAAGTTTCCGCGCTTCGAGAGGTCTTTCTCTCGCAAAAAAAAAAAAAAAAAAGTAATTAAAGAAAAAAAAAGTGTCAAAGTAGTCGCCGCAGCGGCGGAGGCGTAAATTCAGACTGGAACTCACCGGTGTGGGGCGGTTTCGGTGGCTGGCGTGCGCTGCTCGGCTCCGGCCAGGTGTGCCCGCGCTGCGCTCGCGTGAATGGCGCTCGTCTCGGGGCGCCTGCGAGCCGCCGCGCTCGCTCTGCCCTCTGGCACCTCGCCGGCCGACTCCGGAAACGCACGAACGGGCTCCGAGTCCGGCCGAAGCGAGGACGCGGCTCGGAGCCCGCTCGCCGCCGCTCGCCGCCGCGGGAGCTCCAGCTGGGGGGCTCGCAAGGTGTCTGCGGCCGGTTTATGGTCCTCATGTGATAAAGCGAGTGGAGACAAACACAGTAATTCCTCTGTGAGGATGAATCACATGAATCAACTGATTTTTTTTTTTTTTTTTTTGTGGTAAAAATCCAAATATTTGCTGCAAACTATTCTAAACAGATTTAGTTTTTCAACAGCAACAAAAAGGTCTGGGTATTTGGGGTATTTTGGGAATCTTGTGAGCGTTTGCCCAAATTCTTGATTACTGAGTAAAATAATCTGATAATTAATGCAGGTCATTCATGGTGTTGTGGTGTCCCCCAAAAGGAGCAGGGGTGAACCCACTGGAAATGTCCTGAAGAATGACATAAATTAGATTTATAGTCAGTGGTGTCTTCAAATTAGGATATTAGCTTTTTTATTTTTGCATTTTTTTTTTAAACGAAATCCCATTTGCTTAAAAATTGCTGCTCACATGGGTTGATTGTTGCATTTTCTCATGCTGCCGTTCAGCCAGGTTGCCACTGAAAATGAGAATCTGTGCTCAGTTGACTCACCTGGATGAATACAAGTTAAATGAAATGAAAAATGAATCTGTATTATTTGTGTATATGCTCAACTCGTGAGCTACTGTATGTTTTGTATGTTCCAGAGAGTTCAATTAAAAAAAAAACAACAACAAAAAAGTGTTGCTTTAAGTGCTGCCTACTTTCGAAAACTACATTTCAGTCATCAGCTGCAAGCGGGAGTTTACGCCGAACCTCCCCGCTCACCTCCAGAATTGTTGACCGGTGATTTATTGCCCTCAACAGGCGTCTGATAATTGCACATTCGGAGTGCAACATTTCGGCGGAGGTGCGCTTGTCAGCGACGCGAGCTCTCCCACGCAGATCCCACGGACCGGCTCCCTCGGGCGCGGCGTGACTCACCCGAGCCGCTCTGATTGGACGGCAGCCTCCTCCTCAAGCTCCTCGGGCGACGTTCAACATTTTGATTCAGGCAAAACAAAACAAAAAAAAAAAAAAGGTTTGGGGAGTGGAGGGATGGCACGCTGAGGGCAATGCGAGAATGTGAAACTCAGAATAGCTGCTGATTGCTGAGATCTCGCACACCTGAGGACTTTTGCAGATGCAGCTACCCGGGATCTATTTTTCAGTTTCATCAGAAATCAGGATTCGGAGTCGGAATTACTTTTGTCACAGAAGCTCCGTGCAAGAGCGCAAGCATGAAGATGAAGAGTGAGAGAGGGAGTGAAAATAATAAAAGAATAGGACTATATAGGTATCAGCAATATAGACAGAGTGCACTCTTAGGAGTGCAAAGCTGTTGACAATATGGAAATTAGGACTATTCTGGAATATATATATATATGTATAGTATGTATGAAATTTGCGATCTATGCAGATGAACAGCAGCTGTAGTGCAGTTAAGCCTTAGCGGCGTGAGTGTTTGGGCCCTGCACTCCTCCACTAGTGGGTCAAACACCACCCGCATTAGAATCAATGCGTTTTTGTAGCATTTCTGTCGTTTTTTTTTTTTTTTCAGAATCAGAATCAGTTTTCTTGGCCGAGTCTGTAGGATACAAACAAGGAATCTGACTGGGTCTCACCTGCTCTCGTACAACACAACAGACTAGAAACAACAACATACACACATACATACAGCATTTTGTCAAGAACAGTCATTCATGTTGTGTTGTGTATTGCACACATGTGAATTATTTCATTATTTCATTTCTGTTTTCTATTTTCCACTTTTTTTAAAAAAAATTTGGAACATGTTTAACCATTTGAACAATCATATAAATATATGATATAATCGAATACAAAGCAGCTGCTCCGCGAGACGCTGACGCTCATCCCGCCTCGCACACCGCGGGTCTTTTGCGGCGCCGAGCTCCGCCGCGGTAAAAGCAGCTGCAGCGCGTTTCCGGCGAGTCCCGGCCGAGCGCGCTCGGGTTTCTCGCCGCGTCCGCAGCCGCCGCGGGCGCCCGGCGGCCACCCACCTCATTTCATGCACGAATGATGGCGTTATAAGTCCAGCGCGCCCAAAGGCCGCCGACCCCGCGGCGGCAGATTAGCTTTGCTCCCGAGGGCGCTCTGACCTTCAGGCTTGTTTGTCATCTGATTTGTCGTTTTTTTTTGCCACACATGTGCATGTATGCACGCAGGGAAAGATCATGTTTAGACGCTAAAGCCGCACAATTTTATTCTGCGGCGCAGCGGCGGCCTCTGCCGTCAGCGGCGGTAATTACAGGATGCTGGCGCGCGAAGGTGTGTGGATACATCAGTGGGGAGAGAACGGCACCATCACAGCGGTGACTCAGGGTTGAAGAACCAAAAAAACAAACAAAACCGGGTTCTGACACAAGAACAGCGGAACATGTGTTCGATAACGCGGTCAAATGATTTTCGGTTCTTGTGCGTTGGTTGAATCTGGGTCAGAGCGCGCTTGACATGTAATTCGGGATGTGGTCTCGGTGTATGGGAGTGTGATTTTCAGCGATGGGCATGTTTTAGTTATAGTTACCGGTTACCTTCTCCCAAAAAGTAAATGAGTTAGTAGCTGAGTTAAAGCATGGTAAAAGTTACTAGTTACCAGGGAATGTAACTATTGTGTTACATTTTTAAATGTTCAAATATGTCAAAGAATTTGGACCCCCTGACTCCCCTTTTACTGGAACTTTAAATTCAAATGTTCAATCATTTTTAATAAAACTGAACATTTATAGATTTGTTTAATGAATGAAATCGACACTTAATAGAATAAATAGATAACATTTTTTCCTAATCTCCACTATTTTAATGTTGCTGTAGGCAACAGACGCGGAGAAACACACTTTGTTCCCGCCATCATCATATTTCATGTTTACAATCTTGCCTTTTATCTGAATGAGGGAAAAAATTAACGTTTGTACGTCCGGTCTAAAAACGTCACCTTTTGGATTATCTGTGTGAGTGTGTGTGTGTGCGTGCGTGCGTGTGTGTGTGTGAAGAACGCCCACACAACTCTGCCCCTGGTTGGCTCATCATGAAGCGTTTCTCCCCCTGAGCCAATCATCATCGTCACTGATGCGGTTGCCCCGCCCCCTCCCCTCCCTTCCCTCCTCCGCGGCTGAGCGCGTCGCATCACTCCAATGAGTTCAGTTACAGTGACGCGCCACAATTTGGTTGTCAGTAGGGGGCAATGGCGTTGTAACCATGGAAACAGTAACGGTTTTGATCACTCGTTACCGAGAAAGGTGACGCCGTTGCTCCCGTCGCTGGTGATTTCCCAGGCGACAGCAGCTGCTTGAAGCCGGTTTCCGCTCACTCCGGCGTGAGACCATCCCAGGAGAACATGACCTATGACCTTCGTACCAAAGAAAATGATGGTCACCTGTGCCTTGATGCTTCTGCGATTCCAACGGGAGAAGGAGATGTTCCGGGGCACCTTCACATCGGCGAGACCCCTCGAAACGACCCCGAAGCTGTTGGTTCAAGGTCATATAGTTGCCTACTGTTGCTTTAACACACCGACGCGACCTCCATCCCGTTGTTGGCGCGTTCCCACCGCATGCGCCCACCATGTTATGGACAAGTGAGGAAACCCAGGTGGAGGAAAGAGAGGGAGACAGAGAGAGAGAGGGAGACAGAGAGAGAGAGAGAGAGAGAGAGAGGCGCCTCTCCTAAAAATAAACGCTGCTGCATATTTAGCATATTTCTGTCTGATGCTGCTGAAGGGAAGAAAAAAAAAAACGAAGAAAAAAAAAAGTGAGCGAGGGGGCACAGCCGCAGCTCCGCGCCAACCCAAACACGGCTGCTCTTTAAGCCAGTCCCGTCCAGCATTCCCGTTATTTATTCCCAGATGGAAACGCGGCGGCGGGCACGCTCAGATGCCCCCTCCCTGCCGTATTTACGGTGTTATTCTAATAAATGGGGGAGGGGAGGGGGGGTCAGGCTCTGCTCGCCGCACTTCCACTCGCACGCTTCCGTTTGTTTGGCTGTGATGTCTCAGTCGAAAGCCGTCAGGTGAGTGGGCGGGGTTTCATATTGCCCCGCCTCCTGGATCTGTTTATCCAGGTGCGGGTGAGAAACGCTCCTCCGTGGGCTCGCGTGTGCGGTCCCACGCGCAGACGTGGGGCGGAAATAAAAGTGGTCTGCAGATGCTCCTCGCTGCTCTTGGGATAAAAGCGTCCCTCGCCGAATGAAGGCCGGGAATTCTGTTTTTTTGTTTGTTTGTTTTTTTTTAATTTTAAAGCAAGTGAGTCCGTCTTTATTTTGGGGTCGGAGCTGAGTGGGAGTCTTGGTTTTTTTTTTTTTTTAAAGGTACCAGGTACCTAGACCCGACTTGGTCCACCTTAAAATGTCCAGAAACTGCGTGACGGATCTAAAGGAGTCCCCAAGCAAGTCCAGAAGCTCCGGAGGCGTCGCACCATGGGGGAAGTTTGCCCCCGAAGCATTTCTGCCAGAAAGTCTTTCTTACGTGTGTTTAATTTAAATGTAGGAAACGGTCATTTCCTCCAGAGAGTCACCATCGCACGGGCCTAGCCAGGAAACGGGTGACAGGACGGCCAAAAGTTCCTCGTGTCAAGCCGCTCCTGAACAGCGATGGGAATAGCAGCATTTACGGAAGTCAGGGTTCCGGAGCCTGGAGGAGTTTCCACGGTCAGGTGATGATTCTCGGGGAGCTGTGCTGGCTCCTGCTGTCCCTCCTCCTTCTGCTGACAAGCTTTATGGAGACGTCGTTTTTTTTTTCTTTTCCAGCAGTACCGACACCTGGTTGAATGACCATGGAATTATTGGGCCGACAGTAATTCCAAACTCACCCGACCTCGACCCCCCCAGAACCGATGGAGCCACCCTGGGCTTCCTCAACGACACAGTCATTCGCCCAAAAAGAAGCCCACATCAGGCCGACATATCTGTATTTAGAAGAAAAAAAAATGGAGTATGGAATATTACACAATATTCTAATTTTCCGAGTTGCTGAATTTGGGATTTTTACCAGCTGTGAGCCGCAATCGTCCAAATTAAAACGCAAAAGGCTTGAGATACTCCACTTTGCGTGTAATGAAGCTGCGTGATGCTTCATTCCGATTTACCCGTGCGTCCCAACCACTGACAGGCGCCATGGTAACCAGGTGATCGGCTGCGTTCCCGTCGCCTGCCGGCTGCTGGCGGCTTCCATTGCAGCCGCAGTTACTGATCAACTCTCCACTAGAACCTCTCAGAACCGCAGCCGCCGCCCGCTCTCTCCAACGCAGCCAATCACGGCGCAGCGGGAGATTGAGACGCGTCCCCGTTCCCGCGGCCGCCTTCCATCATCGCCCTCAGGCCCGGCGTGTTTGTCTCCGTGGCGGCGGCGCGCTCGCGGGCTGTCACTCCGCCGGCACGCCGCCATTCGTCATCGTTTGTCATCGGAGGGGAGACGCCGCCGATGTTTGTCGTCAACGACTAAGTCGAGTGTATGTGTGTGTGTGTGTAGTTTGTTTTTTTTTTGCTTAAGAGAGGATGGAGTGGGATTAAGTCATGGTGGAAATAAAATGAGTTGGGAGGCTGTGTGTGTGTGTGTGTGCGCACGTCTGTGTGTGTGTGCGCGCGCGTGTGCGTGTGTGAGTGTGTTTGCGCGCGTGTTTGTGTGCGTGTGTGTGACAGCAAGTCACTATGATCTAATTCCTCCTTTATGGATGATTTCTACCCGTGCAAAGCGGAGTTCATCATCTCGCGCCGGACCTGCCGCCAGGAATCTCAGAACCCAGACCTCAACCACAAGACCCAGGTCCGGATGCAGGTCCAGGTCCAGGTCCAGGTCCGGGTCCTATCACAGGAGCGCCTGCAGCGAAAGTCTTTACATTCTGGCACACACGTAAACTCAGACTCAGATATGAGCTGACCGGTTTTTGTGGGCAAAAGGTCAAAGGTCACAGGTCATTGAATACACCTTTTTTTTTTTTTTGCAACGTGCTGATTGTGACGAGTTTCCGCACAGTAATCTAAACTGATAAAAATAATGCATGGATACATTTAATCAGTTTAGATTACATCCAGTAATCTAAACCCAATAGACTACAAATAGATTACATTCAGTAATCTAAACCCAATAGATTACAAATAGATTACATCCAGTAACCTAAACCCAATAGACTACAAATAGATTACATTCAGTAATCTGAACCGATAAAACGATAGATGGCAGAATGGCGGTCGACTCTTGTGAGATTTGTCGCATCCTCGATAATATTCATAAATGGCCGGAGGCTGATTCTTCAAGTTCGGCAGGAATTTCAACCTCGGCTCAAACATGAACCGGTTAGATCTTGGGTCATCGAAAGGTCAAAGGTCAGGGCCACGCCGACCTCACTAAACACATTCACAGCCATGAACTCTCTGGATCGTCGGCTGATTAAGACTTTCACAAAAATGACAAGTTTTGTATCCAAAGGGTCAAAGGTCAACTACAGGGTGACCCCTGCCATTCCGCTGATTGCAGCGTCGCAGGAAGTGGCAAAGCATGTACGAACTGATCGGACATGCAGGGGTCAAAGGTCACGGCGACATCCCGAAGCTCGTGCGTGGCTGCAAGCCATACGCCGATTATGACATCATATCAGGCAAATGTCTGATGACAAGACGACAAAGTGACGACATTTTTCTACTCTAAAAACATTTGATAAAATTCAAAGTCTTGACCACGGATGTTACGCACAGGCGCAGCGGCAGCTGCATCCTGATTGGTCGGTGGAGGAAACACGAGGGCGGGGTGGTATTCATTAAAAATAATAAACACATACCAATTCTTGACTAGACTTTTTTTTTAATATAAAATTATCAGGCACCATTATATGGGCCTGGGTGGGGGGGGGGGTCTAATATGCTCTAATATGCTTTAATGGCCCCCGTCAGTGCGGAAACCTCTACGAGGGCCCTCAGAGTTTGCAGAATCCCCCCAAAAGACGACTAAAAAAAAAACGACTCTGCGCATTATTTGTTTTTTTGAGGTCATGGAAAATGGAAACACCTCTGCATGTCTGTGGGCAATTATAGCTGACCCCCCCCCCCACCTTTATATCAGCTTCATAAGCAAAAAAAAAAAAATCGCCCGTGCTGGGCTGCGCTTTATTTGCTCCAGAATCCTGCGTCGGGATCAGAGCACGGAGCGTCGGGGCGGCGCAGACGCAGCAGGAGAATGAAGACGTCTGCAGGGATTTGAAGCTCAGGGAGCGATGGGGAAAAAAAAAAGAAAATGGGAAAAAGGGGGGGGGACAGGAGTTTGTTTTCGATGCCAAGCTGCAGGCATGCGTGCGCGGAGAGAGACCGCCGCTCCGTTATTAGAGGAGGGTTTGCCGGTTTAGAGCGCCGAGCAACACGGCGCCGGGCCGAAGACCAGGCCGAGGTCGGCTGCAGCCACGAGTGAGGCTGAGGAGATATGAAAGAGATATGAAAAAATAAATTAAATAAAAATGTCAGAAAATCTTACATCACTCACATGGGTCATTTTTGTCCATGTGGGCAAACGTTTTATTTTGCTCTTCATCCGGCCGTCAGTTTGCCTGCGTTCGTTAATTCGGCGCCGATCTCTTTTTCTTGACAAAAATTTTTTTGAATTCAAATGTCTTTTTTTTTTTCAAGCAGATCAGTGTGACGCTGCGAAACAAAATCGACCACATTTTCCAAAAAACTGCGAGAGAAACATTTTTCCCCCCGCAAAAATCTCTTAAACAAAACTCAAAATGACCAAACGTTCAGTCATTCTGAGGATTTTAACCCTTCAAATGCCACTTTGATCACTTGATGCCACTGTTGCTATTTAGAAGAAACTGGCCCGAGTATTTTTATTCCATATCAGTCCTGGATATGTCAAGGATTCGCCAAATGATTTGACTTTGATGCCTCGCTAGTTTGTAGCATCTGATTTAAAACAAACTCCCCTCTCAGGTCATTTTTAATGTCCCATTAAAACCAAGCCGTTTCACCTCATGGCCGTTACGAGACACGATCTGGCATTCTGTGATGTTTGAGGGTTCCATTTTTGAGAAAAATAGTAAGATTTGTCATTTTTACTCATCGCTAAAATCGGCCACCCCCACTGTTGCAGGCCTGCGCATGAAATGCTCGTCACTTCATTAGCTCTTTCGCGCCTGTGTTGTTGAGCGTAGTGCACTATTTTACGTGGGCGTGCGCGCGTGTGTGTGTGCCGTTTCATTTAACATCCCATTAGGTTACTTCAGTATACTGTTCAACCGGGCCATACATCCCATTTGCATAATATCTAGATATTAATCTGTAATGTTTTTTGGAAGTGGACATTTGGGCCCTCTAATGACTTAAGAGGGAAGGAAATTAAAAAGTGGCGCCAGTTCAAATAGCTCAAGAATCCCAGAGAGAAAGCGCGTCTCCCCGCTTCAGCGCCTATAGTGGAGCGAAAGTATTAGGTCGTAAATACAAGTAAATTAAGTATAATTGCCTGAGATCAGATCGGCTGTGGGAGCCCCTCGGTTACAGTCGCCTGACGCGAGGCGAGCGAGGCCGCGCGCCCTCTACTGGACGCGGCCGAGAACAGCAACGGTCCTGATTCTCCGTCTGAGCAGGGCAGGACATTAAAAAAATAATTAAAAATAAACAAACACACTCACGCTCATAGGGACGTTTTTTTGCGGGCTGGGCGACAGTGAGCGCGTCCCAGTCAGAGCGCTCTGCGACGCCGGGGTTGGGGGGGGACACGGCGCTTCCTGAGTGGGCGGGGTTAACTCGCCGTTCCAAGGCTGGTTTCCAGCTCATACTTTTACTGCCCTTACAGCAGCATCGCCGTTCTTTATGCCGAGACTTTAATGTCCCTAAAAAAAACAAAAACAAAAAACTCTTCTGATTGGGGCAATTACAGCTTTCATGGGCGTGTTCGCCCTTAAAGGGCCGGCTCACCCGCGTCCTGCGGGCGCCGCTTCGAGGAAGCACATTCACGTCAGCCGAGGGGAGGAAGCGTCCATGAGAGCGCGCACTTAAATGTCTTTAAATGCAGCTGAATGTGACCCACGCACGCCTCCGCAGAAATGCAGACCTCTGCAATTATTTTTTCTCCCCTTGAACAAATAAAAATCAGTTATATTGGAGGTGGTCGGTGTTATTTGATTGAACCGGAAACAATCATTTTTTTCCTCTGGATAATTGACTCAATTTTAACTTTTTTTTTTTTTTAAGAGGCGGGACATCCTGTACAGGTACCGTTTTGGCTTCATGCCTGGCTTATGTGCCACTAAGTTTTTGAAAATGAACCGGATAGGTTTTTTTTTTGTGTGTGTCATTATGCTGATGGGAAGTACTTGTATAAAAACAAAATAAATGCAGTTTTTACACCATGTTAAAAAAAAGGAACATAATCCAGATTTGACGGGATCGTCCTCGACCCCCTTTAGACCTGATCTGGTAAGTCTTTGTGCAGTCCTGCAGACAAGCGAGCAGGGATGAAGGTGTAAACACAACCCGCAGGTACACCGGTGGTGTGTGTGTGTGTGTGTGTGTGTGTTGGGGGCGTGGGGGGGGGTAATAATCAGACGTGGGAACTTTACAATGTACAAGTTTATTTTTAATGAACTCTTCAGTGGTTGGTAGTCACAGCACAGCTTGCATGTATTAAGCCACACACCTATTTTACAAGATGACGGGAGGAAAAAAAAAACAAAAACAAAATAATAATAATAATAATAATAAAACAAAGTCTAAACCAGAGTAGATGGTCGTCAGTCTCTCTGCAGTGACTTTTTTTTCTTCTTCTTCTTTCACTAAAATATCCTTAAAAAGGCCACTGAAATGCATAAAATGGTTTCAGAATGCATGGAATTATTCGACGGTGGCGATTTCGCTTTAACCTGACATCAAGACTCCTCACATGGCGTTGACAGTGCATGTAGACATCGTAAAAAGGACTGAGTTAGCGATACCTAGTTTATTTTAGTGATAACACCTTGGCTATAATACTACAGCTTTAGAAAAAAAAAAAAAAAAAAAAAAAAAAAAAAAAAAAAAAAAAAAAAATCTTCAAAAAAAAAAAAAAACAATAAAAAAAAAAAAAAGGTGAAAAAATTTT
>CAAKHG010030437.1:32788-44549 GCA_901007715.1 Dactylopterus volitans | reverse complement strand
CAATGCTGGGAGATGGTTCCTGGTGTCTGATTTTTGCAATATTTCACAAGTGAAAAAAGGCATTTTTTTGAGATTTGTTTAATGTGGGAGTTAAAAGACAAATCTTGATCAAGCATGACTCCCAGATTCCTTACGGTGTTGCTGGAGGCCAAGTTAATGTCATCCATAATAACAATATCATCTATCTCTAAGGTGTTCAGGGCCAAGAAAAAGAACTTCAGTTTTGTCTGAATTTAGTAACAAAGCCTCTTAAGAGCCTCTTAAGATCCTCTTAAGATGCTAACAGGCCCTCTGCCAGTCAGTTAAAAGCTGAAGAAGCCTTTCAAACGAGAGGTGTCATTGAAAGGTTTCATGGGTGAGCATCGACGCTTTCAGACAGTTCTGGTCTGGTTTTAGTTTAGTTTAGTTATGGCTCTGGATTTGAATTTTATATTGTTTTCCTCAAAGTTTTTCTCACCTTGTCGTCCTTGTTTAGCCTTACAAAGCCTTAGCTTACAGTTAAAACTACTGTCTTACTATTTTCACTCGTTTGTCAGTCACTTGTGGAACACTCACTTGCAATAACCTGCATGAAAGTTGTTGTACGATAAAGATTTGATTGAATGATGCTTCCACTGCTGCCTTCTTTCTTGCTTGCAGCCTAACAAACCTCCCACCAGACTCAACCTGCTCACCTGCCAAGTTAAACCCAGCGTGGAAGACAAGAAATGCTTTGACCTCATCTCTCGTAAGAAACACACACACACACACACCACATATCAAAATGAAAATTTTTGGATTGTGAAATACTAAATCATATACCCCATGAATACCATGAATAGAGCAAATAACCTTACATAATAACATAAATATAGAGAGTTGTTTTTTGTTACACGAATACAATAGAGAAACATACAATTGTGCTTTAAATGTCCCTACCACAATTATAGCAGACCTTTTGTCCACCAGATAATCGAACCTACCACTTCCTGGCTGAGGATGACGCTGAGTGTGTGGCGTGAGTCAAAAACAAACTTTATTCTTTTGCTGGTTTTTTTTCGATATTTTAAATTGATTATCTTAAAAAGGAATGTGTCAAAGTGTTTGCCTGTGTATTTGCAGCTGGATCTCGGTGCTCAGTAACAGCAAGCAGGAAGCTCTCAGCGTGGCACTGGACAGTGGGAGGAGAGGGGCCGGGGGAGGGGAGAGCAGCGTGGAGGACCTGACGCGAGCGATCACTGATGACATCAGACGGATGCCAGGAAACAGCAGCTGCTGTGACTGTGGAGCACCAGGTACTCCCGGTTAATTGCAACTGATCAGTCAGTCAGTGTCAACATTTCTCCAGCTGCAGTTTATTAAACTCGGTTTTCCATAGGACAATTAAAAGTACCTTATATCAAATGTAAAATGACGATTTTAAAGGAAATGAAAGACTTGAATATATAAGAAACTGTGTGAAAATTTAAAATTGAGTGAGGGGCTGAAGCAGGAGAATCACAATGAATGTGCAGCTATCCTGTGGCGATAGAAAAATAGCCTAATCTAAATCCTGCTTAGATGTGTAATTTTTTATCAACCGAAGGCTAATTTTGTGACTTAAATCATTGATTTTGCCAAGATTTATGGCTCGAATGGTTGCTTTGAGTGTTAGAAATTGTAGCTCAATGCTAATTTTGGACCCTCAGGAACTGAGTTTATCCCCCTGTGTTCGAGAGTGGATGAGTGGCTGGTGCTTAGTGACAACTGAACTCTGTAAACCAGGATATTATGCAGGGATATGAATACTTTTCTCATTTCCCATATAAATCATATTTCAAATGCGATCTTTGAGACAGTCATATGAGAAATATAGCATATAACGAAGGGATCATCACTGTGCTATTCTCACTCACTGTTTATAAGTATTTATTTTGGTAAACTCTATTAATTTTCTGTGTTTTGTTTGTTTGTTTGTTTTTGACAAAACGAATCTTATGTGTTCAAGTACAAATGTCAGTTCTCATTTGTCTGCACAAGATCCAGGATGGCTTTCAACCAACCTGGGTATCCTGACATGCATCGAGTGTTCCGGGATCCACAGAGAGATGGGGGTCCACATCTCAAGGATCCAGTCTCTCAGTCTGGACAACCTGGGGACCTCAGACCTATTGGTATGTCAGGCCTGGTAGCTGACCGGTTGATCCACCACAAGTTTATTCTGCAGTCAGTTTGGTTTAGTTGATCGTGAAGGTAGGACAGAGACAACCCCCATGTGATGTTACATGTAATCACAGTGAACATCGATTACCTTCAATGCAACCTGCTCCAAAAACCAAAATGTCTTTTCTTTACAGTTCTGTCACTGAACAAAGTCTCAGCGTGTAAATCAGACAATCGCATATTTTACAGTTTTATCACATTCAGGGTTCAGTTGGCTTCATTTGAAACTTGTTTTGAGCTAACCTCATGACTGGTTAACTTCCAGTGAGCTTGAGGTAAATTTAGCTTTCAGTTAGCTCCAGGTGAATTTAGCTGTCAGTTATCTTTGGGTCAGTATTGCCTCGAATTAGCTCCAGGTCAATTTAGCTTCCAGCTGGCTTCGGGTGAGTTTAGTTTCCAGTCAAGTACAGTTCAAAGTAGTGTCAAGTTAGCTTTAGGTTTGGTTATTTTCAGTTAGCTCCAGATCCATTTAGCTTCCAGTTAGCCTCAGCTCAAATTACTTTCAAGTTAGCATGAGGTGTGGGTAGCTTTCATTTAGCTTCAGGATCATTTAGCTCAATGCTTCACTGTCAGATGATGATGTTATCTTGTATTTTTGTATGTTATGGACACAGGTTTTATGTAGTATTTTTTCATAAAATATTTTGTTTCATAAGTAAACGAATGAAAAGTGCTGTCTTTTCTCTTCCAGTTGGCCAGAAATGTTGGTAATTCTGGTTTTAATGAAATACTGGAGGCAAACTTGCTGAGTCCATCACTAAAGCCGTCCCAACACAGCCACATGTAAGACACAGACACAAATGACATGTTTTTGAGTAAAAATACATTCTTTTTGTAATAGATACTGCGTACTTGTGGCGCCGATGTGTGTTTGTGTGTAGGGCGGAGCGTAAAGACTTTATTCAGTCTAAATATCAGGACGTTCATTTTGTGAGGAGGAGCCACAGCTCTGCTGCAGCGCTGCGAGTCCTGCAGGAGGCGACCAAGAGCTGCGACATCTACAGTCTCATCCAGCTGTACGCGCAGAGGACGGAGCTTAGCCATCCGCTACACTCTCACATACAGGTCAGCACACGCCAGTTTCCATATACAACAAAAAAACACACAGGTTTGTCTTTCCTCATTGCCAGAACACTCGTTGTTCTTCCTCAAACCTTAACCATTACAAATAAGTGCTTAGCCCCAAATCCTAAACCTAAATCCCAATTCAAACCTTACTTTAACACTAAGCTCGAGTCTAAAGGGCTGTCCACACGAAGTACATCCACACTGTTGAACAATAATATTCTGAAACAACAGTTGCACCAAGCATGAGCGTGTCCTCACAACAGTGGTTTCGAATTAAATGTGTCCTCATCATGACAGAAGGTTATACAAAACACTTGTAGGCACACACACAGTACTGTATATGCAAGGGTTAACACACACATACTCAGCATTATGCTCTCATGCCAACAGGAGAAAGGGGAGACGGCCCTCCATTTAGCCGTCCTATTGGCCGACAGGACATCACTGCACGTCCTGGATTTTTTGGCTCAGAACTGGTCAGTTTGTTCTGATGACAGTTATGAGTGATTACACTTCCATATCTGTAAATGTGTAACCAAATGCTCCCCTCTGTGTGTGTGTGTGTGTTTGTGTGTGTGTGTGTGTGTGTGTGTGTGTTGTAGTTCCAACGTGGACATGCAGACTACATCTGGGAACACAGCCCTGCACTACAGCTGCCTGCACAACAAGAGCGACTGCGTGAAACTGCTGCTGAGAGCCAGAGCCAACACACACAT
Organism: Dactylopterus volitans; assembly: GCA_901007715.1. NCBI lineage: Eukaryota > Metazoa > Chordata > Actinopteri > Syngnathiformes > Dactylopteridae > Dactylopterus > Dactylopterus volitans. Next base: position 40,584 of record CAAKHG010030437.1, on the reverse strand, counting down.
CAGTAATACATGCCAACATATTAATTTCACTGCAGACAATCAAGAGACAAACAACGAGAAAAGAAAATTGGCAAACAACAAACAGTAACAATCATGTAAAGCGGATAATGTTGGCAAGCGATTCTAAAACAGAGATTTTTGGAGGCATTCGCAAAATTGCATGAGCACACACTTTTCTTTGTGGTGTCTTATCGTGACAACATCTAAGTCATATTAATATTTAACTGCGTTTGACAGAGAACGAGTTGGGAGAGACCGCTCTGGATGTGAGCCGGCGGTTGAAGCACAGCCACTGCGAGGAGCTGGTGAGGTCACCACTGACTCGCTATCCATTCACGCATGTGGCTGGCGACGTCATGCTGACTGTAACTGTGCGTTGTTGCAGCTGCAGCAGGCCCAGTCCAACCAGTTTGACCATCACGTTCATGTGGAATACGAGTGGAGGCTCCGTCATGACGATCTTTACGACAGTGACGATGACTTTGATGACAGGGTAACTATGGAAACTGGCAGTCTTCTGATTCTGATCTTTTTCCCCGTCTTGTTTAAGAAGAAAGTTGCCACGGTGCTCTGCTTCTTGTTCAGTCCACTGCTCCGCTAGCCACGCAGGAGAGAAACCCTCCATTCTGATTGCACTCAAACAAAGACAAACATGTCTGGAGCCACTTCTTGTGCAACAGTACCTATTTACCCATGAGCCTCAGTGGCTGTTGCTATGGGAAACAACTCCCCACAAAGCAATGAAACCCCTGAGATTAATTTGAGCCGTTGATGAACTCATTTCTTTTTGGCTCTTCGGTTTCAGAATGGTCCTGTGAAGAAGGAGCGCTGCTCCTCCTCCTCTTTCTCCTTCTCCTCCCGTCCCTTCAGCTTCAGTCAGTCCATATCCTCCTCCTCCTCTGTGACATCACCCTACTGTGGTGTGGCAGTTGGAGGGGCAGGTGGAGGTCTGCTCAGCGTGGGGAGGAGACTGGCCATGGCCATGGAGCTCCACAGCCGGCCCTCGGGCTTTGCCCCCAGCCCTCCTCCACCTCCCCCTTCCTCCCCAGCACCCCCGCTGCCTCCCAGGGTCAAAGGTGACCTCTGACTGACTGCTGTGTATCTTATTCTCTCTTTCTCTCTTTGTAGCATTGTATGAAGTTGACTCCAGAATTTTGTGCCAAGACAGCAAGCAGCCATTATACCATAGAATTCTAAATCAAGGCTGTTTTGAAATAAAACCAAGAGAAACATATAATTAAAATTTCTTTTAACATTAGTACTGGGTAATACGATTGTGTCACTTTGTTAATCTTAAGCTGATGACAACTCTCAGATATTTTACATTCCATCAGCTCCAACGGCTGATTTCCGTTTTACTTTGAGGATCCTTTAAGTGAAACGTCTGTAGCAGGAGCGTATAAAAACGGTCAATTATTAAAAAAGAGTGAAACTGGTGGATATGACATGAACACAACAACAAGTTAACTGTTAACAACAGCAAATTGATAGAGATGATCAGAAACCCCCCCAAAAAGGTTTCCTTCTAAAAATCTGATCACAATTAATTAAGAAACATTGGAAAATAAAAAACAAGAACCTATATTTCATCTCTGTCTTGTCGTCCTGTAGCTCCCAGTGTCCCCCCTCCTCCACCACCTGCTGAAAGGGATGGAGTAGTGGAAGAAGAGGAGCAAGAGGGGGAGGTCTTCATTCCAGTGACAGGAAGCAGGAGGTCCACGCCTCCCCCCATCGCCGTCCGGCACAAGAGAAGCTGCTCCGAGTCCAGCAAGCACGGTAACATCCGGGAGACACACTGCAATTAATCTTACTGAGTGACAATGTATAATTAAGTCTGTGTGTCTGTGTGTTTGTGTGTGTGTAGATTATGGGTTGCCAACCAGTCCACGGATTTACGGTGGTCCAGATTCCTCCTTTAAGAAGTGTGTGTGAGTATCTTGACAACAATAACTGGGATTCGCTGCATGTTACAGTAAACAGCACGAGCAAAACCAGGAACAAGACTCCTGAGTAGATCACTTTTAATATGATACAACACCAATTCAGGTGTCAAGAAGTGCGATTTTTGACATTTCAAGACATTTACATACATGCAGCTCCTGGGACTGTCATCGCCTACTGTGCCCACTGGGTGGGACATTAATTCAGCCACGGTTGCAGTTAAGGTTGGTCGTAACTTGGCGAGTGTGCCGGTTTCACCCATCCGGCTCTTTCATTGGTTGCAGCAGCGTGTCTTAATGGTCAGGATGACTTGTGGTTTCAACTTTTTCATGCTCAAGTTTGCCCAAATGTACTGACCTGTTTTTTTAAAGCCTAGTGAAGATCAAAAAACAGCCGAAGAACACAAAGGCTTAATTTTTGACTAGAAATTTCATCTTTCCTTATATGTAAGTTGCATACTGAGCTGCGATTAAAAATTCTGACTGGAGGAAAACAAGCAAAATACATTTTTTGTCCGGAAGCAAAGGAAATACCACAGATAATAAATCTGTCTATACGTTTCTGCAGTCCGGCTTCCCCTCTCAGCTCGCTGACTGAACGACCAAATAGAGGTACTTTTATGAGAAATTAGAAAATATTAATTCAGCTTTCTTTCTTCCATGAAACATGGAATTAAATGATAACCTCTCTGAACCTGACATGTGTTTTTTCTGTGTGTGTGTGTGTGTGTGTGTGTCTGAGGTTTTCGGAGGGCTGAAAGCGACACTAGTTCCACCCACTTCCTGCACCCCTCCAGCAAAGCGTCGCCCAACGGTTCCCCCACCAATCAGTGCTCGATGAGCTTTGAGAATGACATCAGAGGCCGCGCCCCCCAGCCACTTCCTCGCAGGTCGTTGGTGAGCTAACAGAAGTTATGCTTTAAGATTATCGATATATACTATTGTTACTATCCGGTGGAACATTTGCACTATCTGCATGTGACATTAGCCTCGGGGCACTTCAAGTCGGCGTGTTCAGGCGCTCTACGACTGCCAGGCTGACCACCATGACGAGCTGAGCTTCTCTGAGGGACAGGTGCTCGTGGTTCTAGGACAGGAGGACAGTGATTGGTGGGTACGTATCACTGATGGGGGGCGGAACGTTCGCAGTGCGGACAGGTTTGTTTATGTCCATCTGATTATTTTAACCTGCGTGGTGGAGAGCTATTGAATAGAAATACTTTGTAGGAAAGTATTATTTTTGTGTATCTGAGCTGTTCTTGATAACCTCATGGTGGGTGTACTTTAAACTTTAATCAATTTCATTTAAAATTCCATGACCAACCATCTTCACCGAGTATATGTTCAGAAAGTGAGTGTAATGTAAAGCAAAACTTTAAAAAAGTTTTTTTATATGAATCCACTGCCATGTTAGCATATCTTTATTTTCTGCAGATTTTCTTTTCTTTGTCAAAGTGTCAAGGAAACTACATTTTATGTGCTTAATTTGTCATAACACTTTTTTTTTTTTACTGAAATGCATCAAAGCATCTTGTACGTCAGTGACTTTACTTTCATATTAATTGTTAGCTACTGCTATGGTTTCCTGAAGGAACACAATTAAGCGTTAGCAGCTCTTGGAGGCTAATCATACTCGTGCTTTGTGCTACATGCTAGCAGTAACAGCAGGAGCACGCAAATCACATCACTTTTTTTGGTCATATTTAACATCTTCATTTGGTATGTTGGCATGCGTGTTATTCAACAGTTAATAAATCAGACAAATTGTGATTTAATGATGCCACAGAAAAAGTTATTGCATCACCAAATGTAAATGTATGTGCTGAATGCCATGGCAAAAATTATCAGCAGCTTATCAGAGGAAAAGGAACATCTACAGCACATTTTTTCCCTACCAGCAGATTCTGACATGTTAGAGGATAAATAGTTTGTGACAACCAATAAATCCTATGGAGACTCTTAATTTTTACCCTATTAAGAGTCTCTGAAATATTTCAGTCTGTGGTTGTTATAATTTAGATCCTTACAGAGGCTAAAATTGAGAATGTTTGACTGCATCAGAAAGCCGAAGTCTTAAATTGAAAACTGGTGATCCGTGTTGGTGTTAAATAGCAGTTTATTTCATTGAATATGTATGACTGTGTATTTGCAGCATGGTTATATTGAAGAGGAACCAGACCAGAGAGGCTTGTTTCCATCTTCCTTCGTCCAGCCGCTCTCAGACTGAAATAAAGCGAGAGTTACCCAACTCTGGAGCGGCACAGATCCAGAACACACCTGAGCAGCGACAACGGGAAGGTGGAGCTGGTGAGAATCAAACTGGGTCTGTAATGAACAGAAGAAACAGAGCCACCAAGCTGCTGTGGACCAGTTTGGATATTCAGGTCTGAGCCTACTCTACCTCACAAGACTGGAATGTTCTGGTATAAGCAACCTGTGAGTTCACATGATCACGGTCCGGCCGCTGTTCCTGCTGTCAGCCACGTTGTCATAGCAACTGGCATCTTTTGCCTTCCTTTAACCGTGGGAACATTACAGATGACCTTTTGAAGAAGTACCTAGACCAGGCAAGAGCAGTGTCTGAGATCACTCTTTTTTTTTTTTTTTTTTATTTGACTGTGAACTGAATGCACAACATCGCAACCCCACAAACAACCGGAGAAGCATCGGGTTCAGTCGCAGTGACACGCCTGAACCTTTATCAGTAACGATAACCGCACAATCATGTGCTACCGCTCCCTATTTAGTAAACCACTGACTGTCTTATTACACAGGGCGAAGTGGATGAGGCAGGGGGAGCGAATTCAGACAGACTCGATCGTCGTGTGCGTTTGTTGCCAACCTCACACTCACTAATCAGCACCGATTGAAGGCTTATCTTGACGAGACGAATTTATTTAAAAGACTGAAGTAACGTTTTTGTTTTTTTTTGACATGTACAGATAGCAGTGGGTCACTACCAGACAAAAGCAACAATAATTCACAGGTCATTTTGTTTTGAGGATCGTCCGAATGACTATTTGTTCACGTTAATGTATTACATTCTGTCGATTGTACGGAGGTGCCACCACACCAGCCGCTGCAGCCCCGTCCCGGAGTCGGCCCCCCGCTCGATCTTCATAAAGGACTCAGACTGGACGGTGGGATACCGAAGCCTGGATGCCTGTCGTCTCTAACTTCAGGTAGAAGGAGTCTTTCAAACAGAGCACTGCCTTCTTACTGGGTTGTATCTGCAAACAGGAACTTAAGGCCAGGCAGAGCTCGGACTGGGGGACACAGCCAAAAAACTCAAGGTCTTACCCTGTTGATATGTTTACTTTCTCGTAAAACTTAATATAATACGCAATCACGTAACCTTTCAGTGAGACAGGTATATCTTTTTATTTATCTAGTCAAAATCAGCCAATGAAAACAAAATTCAAGAATTCAGTTGCGGGATTGGATTGTCTATTGTCTCACTGCAGTGTTACTTGTTGGTTGATAGTCTTATATTAAGTGCATTAAATGGGTTCATTTGACTGGAGCTTAGACAGATATACATGGTAAGATTTTGGGTTTGCAGTGCACAGCTTTATTTTTCTAGCTGCCTTTGACGTCATAAGAGATCACAACTCTCCAGTGATGAAGTGGGGAAGCGCATTGCTACCTGCATCATGAGCATAAATTAGCCTTCTTTCATGAGTAGATGGAAATGTTCGCATTTAATGAGGCCCTTTGCAAATTATAACATTTCTATGCTGTGACACTTTTTATTATTGTTCCCACACCAAATGATTGGGCATCACAATATAGCAACTTACGTTGTAATGAGGGGGGGAAAAAAACAAAACAACCTTTGCTATGATTTTGTATAATGGCAAGAAAATTTCATGATGAAATGGGGCTTCGAGCTGATGACATTAAAGCTGACGAATGTACTGATAGAGGAAACAATTATAACGTGGAAATGTCACGCTACAATGAGAAATAAAGCAGATTGTTTTTTGTTGTGTCACCATGGCAGAAATAGATCGCCCTGGAAACAAACTAGAATATGGAATTTCTCAGTGGCACTTTTCTTATCTGGGTTTGATTGTGTCAACTTTTTACCTCCATAGTTCTTTGATTGGAAAAAAACAAAAACAGAGAAAGTTTGATATTCTTTTATTTCATTCAAAGTGAGTAGCAGATTTATGTTTATATAGCTGTTGAAATATTACAGTGCTCCCGTTTGGTATATTATGAGTGAACTGATAATCAGCAGGTTGTTAAGTGAAACTGGCATCTTTTTTTTTTTTTTTCTTGTCCTTTAACAGTCACAGTTTTTAACATGAGCTGAATTAAAGCTATGGTAGCTGGACACGCATCACACCAACAGCTCGTTTGGTCAGTGAACTTTGCTCCGCTCTCGATCTGCAGATCACGTCATGCAGTCACAGTGGAGTTACACACAGCTGCTTAGCTGGTCTTTATTTCATCTGCACAGCTGATAGAAAAAAAAAAAATCCTCAGAATTTCCAGACTGCGGGCGAGCTGATAAGCACTGTATGTGGATTCATGCAACTATTTCAAAGTTTTCCTCTTCACTGCAACACAGATTGCAAATTCCACATCCAGATGCCCCGTCCAGCTCTTATTAAGTGACTGAACTCGGATTTTTAATGGCACGTTCAGGCACTCCTCCTCAACTCGTAAAGCAGAGGCTTTTCCTGTTAACCGTTAGGAGGTTCTCTGGGAGAATCCAAATCTCAGCAGTGACAGAAAAACTTCAAACAAGCAGCATCTGTTTCATATTAAACCAAGATTTCTGATGACTGTGCAGTCTGGTTTTAAGAGGACACGACTTGTTCCAGACAAACAGGTTAACACCCTAAACTAAACTCTACACAGCAGCTACGCTAATGACAGAGCAATAGCCTCCCAAGGATGATTCAGCATATATGATTATATAAAAGGCCTCAGTAAGCTTCCAACCCCGCCCTTGTATTTTCCAATGGCTGCATTAGTGTTTCTTTTTAAATAGCTTTCAGGAACCAGCCACCTTTCTCTTTCCATTCTTTACGCAACTTCCTGTATTACTTTTCACATGAGCAACGTCATGACTGCTCGCTTCCTTTTGCAAATTTGTGAAGCTCTCGTTCGAAACCATAAAGCTGCTGAAAAGAGTTGCTGGAGAGAGACATCTAGATGCAGCCATGGGAAAGTAATGACAGCAGCCGTGTGGAAGTGGACATTAAGGACAGGGAGCAATGGTGGTGGGATCACACATCACACGATCACGTTCACATGAAGCAGACTGAGACCTTTACTCAGCATCTGCCTCAGAGCGATTTCACACTGGCAGATGGGTCTGAATTTGAAAGACGATCACCAAAATGTAAGATGTGAGCACTTTTCCCAGTACAGTACCTGAGTTGGCCTGAACGCGGTGACCTGAAGTACACATTTTTGGCTCTTTATTGGCCAGAAAACGAGGTGAATGCAACAGTTTGATAATGCACAAAACTCAATCGTAAATACAGGCTGACATATTGTTAACTGGATGACATATGGCAAGCCACAGTTGCCAAATTACATCGCTTTCCCGTGTGGTTTGTTTATTTTAAGTAAAAAGAGTACTCTAAACATTGGTGGGTTGATAATCACCTCAGTTCTGTGACTTTGACAACCACTAAATTGTTATCAGCACGGCTGGTTCTTAACCTGTCTGGGAGGTCTGTCCAAATAGAAAAAGCTAACTCCCCATAACATAAAATTTCCAAATCATTAAGGTCAATATCCATGTTAATTTTGCCCACGGAAGCTACACATAACTAAAAAAAAAAAAAAAATTGTTGAACACCTTTTTCTCTACATTTAAAACCAGACAAAAAACTA
>CAAKHG010030437.1:25288-27788 GCA_901007715.1 Dactylopterus volitans | reverse complement strand
ATCTGAGGGCCTCTGGGTCAAAGGTGTTGTTGGTGTCTCGGAGGACAGGCTGCTGTTTGGGGTCGTAGCGGCGGCTGAACCAATCGGACACCTCCAGGTCTGATATACAGGACTCAGAACAGCCACAAGGTCTGAAAGAGGACATCACGGGTCAGACAAGTGAACAGGAAATCATGCGAAACCCAAAGTTCATGACCTTCTGCATGTTACCTTGTGTCGACCAAGGAATCCACTACAGGCCTCTCTTCAGGCTTGTGGAAGGTGGGAGGAGCAAGTGTCTCGTGTTGGTCAGCGGGAGACGCTGTGGGCTCAACAACTACAAACAGACAAGAGTCAGAGAGCGTTACATGAGGGCAGTTCTGGTGGAAAAAATATGTTTAATTTGTCTTTATCAGAATATGTTTGTTTATGTTTTAATTCATTTGGTAATTTTCCACTCTTGCTTTCTGAGATTTAAACCGTGACATCTTGCAGCGGGCGGGGAAACGTCTCACCCGTCTCTCCAGTGGGCAAGGCCCGGCTGATGGGCGTGACTAATAACTGGGAGGGGGAATGTCTCCTCTGGATGCTCTGACTGGCAAGCATCAGGAAGAGGATGGCAGCAATCACCACGACAGCGCACAGCTTCCTCCTCAAAATCATGGCTGAGTGGGCGACAAATATATGGCAGCAGGATGTGGGGATGTGGTGTTCAGCTGTCAATCAAGTGTTTAGCCCGCTATGTCAGCATAGCTGGAGTGTGTGGTCTGTTGTCATCTGCACATGTTCCTCTGTTCCGGGATCTCTCTGCTCAGGTTAATCTCCATGTATCTCCTGAGTGTTTGCGAGCTGACTTCCTGTCCTGAGCACGCCGCCGCTTCAATGTTGGTGAGGACTGGATCTTTGGTCAAACCTGGGTCGGTCAGACAGACAGACAGACATCAGTGTCATAAGGTATTCATCCAGTGAAAATCAAAACTGAGCATTTTTCTTTTCTTTTTTCTTCTTTTCTTGGCTGTTTTTTTTTCATAATTGGCCTGTTTCTATTTTGTAATATTTGTTATATTCTTAGTTATATCTTGTTACTCACTTCATGTAGCGTTATATTTATACTGACATGGAGCAACTGTGACCATACAATTTTCTCTGGGATTAAAAAAGTATTTCTGACTCTGATTCTGATTCTACATATCGCGTGCATGTCTAAGAATTGGCAACTGAAAATATTCTCTATTAAAAAGTCATCTCCCGTACAATAATTTAGTAATGTCTTTAATAAAATACATTCCATATTACCAAACAAACAGACACACTGATTATGTAAACCGGTCTCACAGTTAATATGAAAAAAACTATGAAAAAGTTTAAATTTAAAAAAGGAATTACAATTAACCCTTCATTGGACAAAACTATTGACAGCAAGAAACAAATCATAGATGACAAATGAATAATCCATAACTAACAACCTCATTGTCTGCAGCAAGCCTGAAGAAATCATCCATAATGATATAACAATTGCATCATCGTAACAAATAAATTAGAATAGCAAACTCATCAATAAACAAGTGATTTCAAACTCATACACTATTGACAAAAAATTATATTACTATTATGTTTGTGATATTTAAGAATTATTTATCATGACTGAACAAAACACTGATCACAAACTATATCAAAAATGAATAACCACCAGCGATGGTACATGTTGATTATCAATAACCCTCGAAAGGTCAATAACCACAGAGCGATTAACTAGCTACTCTCCCCAACAGAGCACAGCACAGCTATGACAGATAAGATCTCCTCAGCGTCTCCATGATGAGAGCTTCGATCACAACTACGTTACACAATAACACTCAACGTAAGCGACGCAACCCCTTTTTAACCAAGGTCCGGACATGTTGTTGTGGATGATGTCATCACTGATTGCTTGCGACATCATGGACAACAACAAACTGCCGTTTACCTTGAAAGACACAGAAAGAGAGAGAGAGAGAGAGAGAGAGAGTGGCAGAGAGCTTTTAGGCTTTTGCTGATGAATGGAGTCACCATTTTCCCCACCCCCTCCCCCTCCCCCCGCCCCTTCCTCTAGCAGGAATGTCTCCCTGCAGACAGACATGTCCTCTGAATACCAATCAGATCTGGATTCAGTTCAGCGTCTCTTGTTTCAACTCTCGCTCTTCTCCCGTGGGCTTCACTGTCTCTCTCTCTCTTTCTCTCTCTCTGTCTTTCTCTCTCTCTCTCTGTCTGTCTCTCTGCCTGTGGTGCGTGTGTGTGTGTGTGTGTGTGTGGTCTAAAGCAGCTGACCTGTCTATGAATGCTTTCCAAATATCCTATTGAGTAACCGTGAGGTGTAACAGTTCATTTCATCATGTTTGCTGTTATAACGAGTTTAACACGGACATGGCGCTTTACGGTGTCTTTTTTTTAGAAGCAAAAACTCTTTTTTCAGACCTGTATCTCATTATTTAAATGACACGGCAGTTTCACAGGTCGGGCTCACGTCTCATAAAAGCTTGAG
>CAAKHG010030437.1:7093-19553 GCA_901007715.1 Dactylopterus volitans | reverse complement strand
TGAAGACATGGATTGTTGCAAGAGGAGACGGGGAGGCTGCTGTTCCCTGCGCCTCATTTTCTCCTCCCGTTGACGGGATGATCCTGACATTGGTTTCTCTCCCTGATAACCGAGGTTAACTGTAGGAGCCCAGGCTACCGACTCCAGGTTATTTAATTTACTTGGGCTACCTAAACAGATGAACAAGAGAGTCATTAGACGTAACGTTTATGTGTATATACACCTAATAAATGTAGGTAATTCAGTCTGACTTGACGTAACTTCAACAAAGCTAGGGCAATAACTAACGTCAGTGTTACAGAGGAAAGAAAATGTTAACTGTAAGCTAATAAACAAGTTACCTTTGATGAAGTGGTCACTGCACACATAGACATTATCCGACTCCGCTCCTCCATAGAGTTGGTGAAGATTTAAAAGCCGTTTTTTCCGGCGTTTTTCCGTATCTTCTTACGTTTTTCCCCTGTGTGAATGACCACCTCTGGCACTCGATAAAAGCTCTTGCTTTTTTCACGGTTTGATCGATTTGAGCAACCACAAACAACGCAAAACATCAGCATATTGACTTATCCAGACTATCTACTATCTACTTCCTTCTGTCGTAAATCACTTCCAGCACCTCCATTTGTGTTTCGCGCCCGCCGCTCAACACGGAAGTGGCGTCAAGTGAAAACCTCCTATTAACCGTTGAATTATGTTCAGATACATGTAGTTTAAATTTGTCCCAAAAACACGTGTCTGAGTGTGTTTCCTTTTTTGTATCAGTTTCAGGTTGTGTTTGGGAGACGTGTGCATAGTTTTGTGTGAACACTTCATTCATACAACTGACCCTCGGCCTAACAGAAAGCATGAAGGAAAATCAATGACAATGTCAGCATGATTTCTCTTTTCTTCTTCCTCTGACCAGTGGACCACAGATAGTCGTCCTGCTGTTGCCTTTCTTTAATGACATCTGCCTGAACTTGTCTAGGTGCAACATGTAACAACCTGATCGATTAACCCGTTCATCACAGTTACAGAGCCACTTTATACTTTAGCTGACTATCCACCATTTTCCAAAAAAATCTGCACCGATTTGAACAGATTTCCACCTTTATTTTTAACATTGTCACACATACACTCAAATCTAGTTTAGATCTCACAGTGAACCTTCTCCATCTTGATTTTCACTCTTCAAATCATATTATCCTCAATTTGGTCCATATTCTTTGAGGGTTTTTGTCTAAAAATCTTCACGTCACAAATGAGAATACACATCCTTGACTTTAAGAGGCTTATTATTCATGAATGAATTCCTCAGTGCCCGCGTGTTTGACCGGAGCTGCAGGCAGAACAGGTTTAATCTATTTGAAGACACACTCTGATATTGTTGTAGCAGAGCTGAATTTCCCAGACTTCATCTTGTACTTGATCAACATTGTTCTGACTCGCTTCTGATTATGAGATGAATAATAAACCTCACCTTTCCCTGACAGATTTGTAATAAATCATTTGAATATAACCTTGACACATTCAAATGGCTGCTGCTTAAGTATGACCTCAGCCATTTGCAAAGAAGAAATACAGCCTTCGACAGCCAAGGTGAAAGGTCAGGAGCAAATCCATACAGGGCGACATGGCTCCAGATCGAACATTGATTCCTGTCGCCTGCTGAGGGAGTGTCCCATCATCCTTGACACCACACCACAACTCCTTCAGCCCGCTGTCAGCTGATGGACACCCAGGTGGAGGAGTCGCTGCCCCGGGAAGCAGGGTGAGACCCTCCTGGCATGGAGCTCCGCTGGTGGTCCCTGACATGGAGTCCAACCCTGTCATTATCGCTGTCCAGGGGAGAGGAGCTGCTCACTGACACTATTAACTTTTCATCAGCAAGCTCCAGCTTTCAATTCAGAGGAACTAACTCACAGGCCCGTCATATACTCAGAGAGATGTGCATCTATAGAGAAGACTATGAATGTGCCTTAAACAGACCCACAATACCCACAATCCACTTGAGTCACATTCATTTTGTTAATGCAGCTTCAGCGTATGAGAACATTATAGTGCTCTTAAAGGTCATGTTTTCTGTCTCACTCAGATGAAAACAGAATTAATTGACTGAAGGCCTTAGCTGGACTGGAGCTTTGTTCTCTTTCGGCGTATATTCTCAGGATTTTATTTTATTTTTTTTCCAGAAAATATCTGCACTGATTAGTCAAGCAAACAGGGTGATGTGTTTTAATCCAGAAGTAACTAAGCTTGTTAGTCTAATTGATAAGTCCAGCATTGTACTTGAATCAACACCACAGAGTGTGATTTGTGGTAAATGTACAGGCAGAAATGCAATCTAATATTACATACTTGTGTATAGTATCGAGGTGGTCCAGTTTTAGTTAGCTTAGAATGAGCCCTTCATATCCAGACTTTGCCATATTTCTACAGGAGCTCAGATTAAACAAAACAAACACCTGCAGGTTTTGGGGCTGCCCAGTGTTTCTCCAACATATTTAATACAATAAAATGGGTCCGAACAATATCAGTTATACAAAATTGAATATTCATGAGCATTATTATTATGACCTGCGGACTTCAGGACGGCTGCTTCAACCAGACACCTGATGGAAGTTTTGGTTCAATGTTGATGTGTTTATGACTCTGATCGGCCTGATGTTTTGCAATGAGGTAGCAGCGCATCATCACGTCCAGCCGCTTCCCTGATTCTCCACTAGGAGAAATGTGAAATAGCAGGTTGTGATTTTATGGATGTGTGTGTGAGTGTGAGTGAGTGTGTGTCTGTGTGTGTGTGTGTGTGTGTGTGTGTGTGTGTGTGTGTGTGTGGGCTCTGGCCTTTTCCCCTCCTCTCCCACGTCCTCCAGCTCTGCCGCAGCATTAGCATGCAAACAGCAGCTGCAGAGCTGCACCCCATCGCTCACTTCAAACAGCATCACAACCTCGGCTCCCACACGCGCACACACACACACAAACACACACACACACAGACATAGACGTATGGTGTCACACCATGACCACACTGTACAGTTTATATATTGCAACAGTAGAAGGAATGGCACTTTGTAGACGCCAATGAGATGCATTCATTTGAGATTCAGCCCACGCAGTAAGTGACACACACATACAGTTAACAACCCACACAGTAGCATTGTTACACACACACCTGAGCAGATGGCCTCACTCACACACACACACACGCACACGCACATATAGACACGCTACTAACATGCACTTGGTCTGGTTCTCAGTTCAGCCACTCAGACTTTCCTTGTTTCTTTACTTTTTATGGGACTGAAACCTCTGGAGCGTCTACACCACTGCCAAGCTGAGCTGACCCGCTCCTCCTTAAACATTTAACTGCACACTGGCACTGCATGCACCCAAACACATAAACAGAATAAATCTTTTCTACTGCTTCAAGTCTAGTTGACACTGGGTTCACACTGCTGGGCGCTGCCTCCAGGAAATAGCCATCTCCTTCTAAACTGAAACCAACAGTCTGACTCTTAGACATCGTTTCCAAGAAATAGCTACAGCCTCACAATCTGAGACTGACAGCTGGACTTCTAGGCATTACCTCCAGAAAATAGCTGTAGCCTTGCAAAATGAGAAGGCTTAATTGGATTTGTATGCACAGCTTCCATGAAATAGCCGCAGCCTTATAAAATGAGACTGATAACCAGACTCAGGCGTTGCTATCTGTACATTCGTGATGTGATTTCTGTACATGTAACACCTTGCACGTCTTTCCGTCCTGGAAGAGGGATCCTTCCTCTGTGGCTCTTCCAAAGGTTTCTTCTTTTTTTCTCTTTAAAAAGTTTTTTTTTTTTGTGCCATTTTTTTCGAAGCACAAAGGGTGTCGCTCATTATACAAACGGTAAAGCCCACTGAGGCAGTGTGACGTGTGATTCTGCGCTATATGAATAAAACTGACGTGACTGCTTCCAGGAAACAACCACAGCTTCGTGAACTGAGACTGACAATTGGAAACTCTCATGCCCGAGCTGCTTTAACTCAATTGAGGGGAGGATACACAGGCCAGCGACCGCCCGGACCAGATGACTGTCCTCCTGCTCTGTGTTCTGCTGCTGCTTGACTCTCTCCTGAGTCATAAAATGAGGAAGTGTTGGTGATGGGGTGAGCAGAGTCTTGCCAGTCCTCGCTTGGCTACCGACTCCGTCGCTCCCGTGACCCTGATTATGCATGTCATTCAGAAAACCTCTCAAGCTAACAGGGACAGGAGGAGACTGGAAAGAGCTGGGAACACCAGGAAGGAGCCAACAAGCGAGAAGTACAACTCAAAGCTGCAGTCCACAGCTTGTTGCAAATCCTGTAAAATCCATGGATTTGCCGTCACCTCACGGTTGATCTCTGCTCCAACACAGCTGCTGGCCGCTAATTACACATGTCCAACATTTGGGGTGGTCGGTGAGAATGAGGGCAGAGTGCATCAATTAGCAGACATGTTTAGATGGAAGCTACTGTGCTCCGGAGCTGCAGATTAGAGTTCAGAAACTGCTGATTGTTTGTGTCGTCATGTCTGTGTGATGACATTTTTAATTGCGTGAGTTTAATTGCTCAGCCTGGAAAATTCAGGCAATTTCATCCATCTGTTTTTTTTCACTCGGTTCCCTTGTTTGCAGACAAAAAAGGATCCAGATCCTGAAATATGCATGCAGTTATTATACAGAATGCATTATTTCACTTTGATTTTTGAAGATGTGCACACACAAGGTTCTGTTTTAGCGCGGGGCTGGGAGAACAAGCCTGATTTCAACAATGAACACATACACATCAATGGTCTTTTGATATGTCTGGAAACAAAGTGGCACAGCAAAATTTCAAGAATGAATCTTAACTTTCCCTTCCCAAATTTCTTATGCTGCAGCTGTGCAATGGGTTAAGCAGTCACTTCACCTCCTGATGGAGTGGTTGTTTTTTAAATGTACTACTCAGGAGCTACGAAATGTGTTTACAATGTTAGAACAAAAGTTATTGCAGTTAGACCAACATGAAGAACAGTTGCAGGTTATACATTAAGCCCTCTTCAGACAATAATTTAATAGCCTTAATGTTCTGTGGGATTTTTGAGTTACATGGTGATTGAGGCGACTCTTTAAATAAATGTTATTTTCCATGAAGAAGCTTTTTCTTTGCCACATTTCAGTCTCAATCTCTCCATCTACACTGATATCCTGGCTGTTCTTGGTGTGCACATTTTGCCACTTGCAGTAATTGTCATATGTTGATGCAGCTTATTGGAAGAAATTAGTGCTTGTTTTGATGCAATGAATCTCCCCGCTAATGGAAATGCGGCAGAAGTGTTGCACATAAAAATTAAATTGCACCGTGATTGTTTGTGGATTAATCATGCAGGCTCTGTATACTGTATAATTGCCTATGCATGTGTGTGTGCAGATGGATGAATGTATATGCATACATGATTTATAGAAGAACCCAAAAGGAACAATTTAACATGCAACCAGCTCACAAAGGCAACAGATGCTAAATACTGTTCTGTTTTTTCCACCCTAATTGTGACACACACATTCCTCAGCTGTACAGTGTGTGTGTTTGTGTGCGTGCGTGCGTGCGTGTGTGCGTGTGTGCGTGTGCGTGTGTGTGTGTGTGTGTCAAGGCTTGATTCAGATGTGACTGTGCCACCTAACTCATGTAGGCGCTGCAGCAGAGTGTCCAATTTTGATGCCATGGCAACAACACAATGCTGCGTGGTTACATAAAGATGATCAGAGTTTCAAAGTGAAACGACATACTGATCAAAAACAGATCACAACTCACCTTAGGAGCTGTTGCCCGCATCTGATTTACAAGTAACCTGATCTGATCTGTTACCCCGATTGCACACAGCCCCTCCGCGCATCACTGCATGCACAGTGGACCTCCATCTGAAGCAACAGAGTGTAACTCTACATGTGCGCCTTCATGACATTCAGTAATCAGAAAACTCACGGTAGCCATATATCCGAGTTGGTAATTACATCTGTCTCTTCATGTGTAACAATCCCAAGAAAAGTTTTCTCAACATTCTCCAAACAGTTCAATTTGAGTTCTAATAACACTGTAATCTTTCATGCATAAAGCAGTAATGCAGCATGTTACGCCTCCTAAATACGGTAATCACATTGGCTTTGCTAATCAAACAACTGTGCGCATTACTTACAGACCGCGCTTCAGTCACCTGCAAGATCTGGAGGCAGCTGGATTATGTTCGTGGAGAGAAAATTAAACATCAAATGTGCCTCTTGGCGCTCATTTTCATAGCAACCTCTGACCCCTTGTGTCTTGTGTCAGCTTTTAACAGGTGAACTTTGCTGTGAATTTGTAGGAAAGTGGGACAAAAAATATGAAGGTGACGAGACAACTGGTTCTAGCTTGATTCTCCTGTGCATATGTGTGTTCTTGCCACATTTTTCTATAAAGTTTAAGACTGTTTCAAATTTGCAAATTTGTTTTTGGCTTTGTGCTCCAAGTGTCTTGAAATGCATGAAATCATTCTTGTATCATTATTAGTAAAACAGGGATTTCTATTAACACCGTTACCTAACTGGCAATTACATGACAACGCTCTTCTGACAATGATGTGGAGTAATGTAAAGTAAAGTAATGTAAAGTGTAGTGTAACAAATTTCTATATACAGCAAAATATTAAGAAAAGCAATGCACGAGATTTGAAAAAGTAAAATAATGTCTAAGACATTAATATTTCTGAGCACCCACCCACCCCCCAAACTGACGACTGACCCGTTGATCTCTGCGTTGTGGTCAATAATTCATTTTACCAGTATTGATGGTGTCCTTGAGTTGCATCAAGCAAACTGCATCCTGCTGCTCTTTCAAATTAAGGGCATTACCACGGTGAGCCCAGAGACTGTAAGTAACTGGACAGAGCCAGCGTGGCAGCCCCCATTTCCATTGTGTAAGTTAATTTATAACTATGCGTCACCATGTCTGGTAAACAGTCCAAAACTGAACCTACCTAACTCACTTTACCTGAACTTTGTGAGTGTTAACAGCAACATGCTAAACTGGGTTGTGAGTGTCATTATCAGATGTTCATTAACCATCATTATGGAATAGTAATGTGATTAAGGGCATCTGGACTTGCTTGTTGTCAAAGAGTTTGCAGATGATCTCATTTAACTAAGTTACCATTACACCACAAAAAATTGTGATGAAGTACAGGACAATACTCTGTTTTCTATATAGCCTAGAACATGATACATTTCTCACTGTTGTTAAAATTGTTAAAATATCAGTGTTGTTTCACAGAGAGACGCTACTGGATCACATTAATATTCAAACACTCAGTCAGGCTGTTTTCTGTCTCTATAGTGATCTAAGTAAACAAGGAGACTGTTAACATGAGGAGACTCCAGAAGAGATTGAGAACTTCATATAAACCATTTTAAATTGTTGAGACAGATTTTATTTCATTACCTTTATTTCTTTATTCATGCATTTCTAATCCTGTTATACATCCTTCTAATGTTGAAATTTGTGTTTTTCATTTCACAATAAATTTCCATAAAAGCTCTAGTCTTAAGTTGGTTGAAGTATTTTTTCGAGACAAATACTGATGATTTGTTTTACATCTTAAGTCCATGAATTGTATCATATTAAATTAACCGTCTATGTCAAATACAGCACTGCAATGACAACACATTGGAGGTTTTGCCATATTTTGTATAAGTACTAAGGCTTTTTCTATTTAAGCTATAATCAATAAATATTAGAAATGCTTTTTAAATGTTACCATCATTCAGTGGAGACAATGAAGGATAAAAAGACAAAACAGATATCGAGAGTTTCTGTCTTATGTACTTATGAACTCTGAATGATGCTGTGTCCTGTCATGGTAAAGCAGGCAAGAGTGTTTCTTTACAGTTACAAATGACAATTAGAATTTTATTTGAAATTCACCATAGCACATACTATCACAAATTAGGGCATATTAAACACATTTTCAATTACTGTGATAAAGTTGATTTAAAAAAAATTGTTCCTCTTCCATCAGTCAACACCAGCAGGAATTATCTCAAAGAAACCGTCAGAGATGAAAAAAACGCTAAACGACTCATGTGTCCCTGATCAGAGTAATCTGATCTGGAGAGTTTTCACCGTCATCATCATCATCGTCATCATCATCACCAGATGTTTATGTAGGCTCCCTCCTCTACATGCAGAAGAACACTGCTCCATACACGAGCTCTTCCTTCTGTTGCCTCCATCACTGCTTCAGTCTTGATAGCTTCACATTAACAGTCATGGTCATGAAGAAGCGGTGGATCGCAATTATCATAAGACATGAACCAGCTAAAGTTGAGGACTCTTCCGGATGGACTCACTTTTCTAAGTGAGCAAAGTCCCGCTGACAAAATGTCTGTCCGTGGTTCGTGTATTCCACCTGAAAACACACGTGTGACTTTTTGAAAGATATTTCAAGTTTATGTTTGCAGCATGTGAGCAGGGGATGACTCTTGTCTCCGGTTTATTTGTGCAGCAGTGTAAATGTCATACTATATCCCACTGTCGCATCGGTCAGACTCCAGTCACATTTCAGATGTTTAATCCGCCGGACTACATCACACTACAAGCTGTGGATGTGTTTTGTTTCATCAACAGTAAGAATAAATGATTTTTCTACTCTGGCCCAACCAGTTTAATGACATTTACGTTTTATAGATACATCAACAAGCTGTAAAACGCGACTACACCAAAGTGGGTGTCAGAATCTCACCTGTTTAACATCAGATACAGCGGCTATTCAGCTCTACCCTCCTACAACATTACCGTTTCATCAAGACACAAGACATTATCACAAAAAACTTCAACTTAGTCGCGAATACCTGAAACAGAAAACAGCTGACTGAATGTGCAGCATTAAATTAACAGTCTGTGGTCATTCTGGTGCTGTTAGCATAGCTAATGCTAGCAGTAGCTAGGATCTTTCGTTATATCAAAGATGCTCTCTTTGTCACATTGACCGTGATATTACTTGGCATATTAATTTTTTGTCTGATAAAGTCTGCTAATAAAAATCAACTTACCGGTAAAAATGACAAGCCCAATCCTGCCAGTGTTGATTTGTTCATCCTACAATCATATCACAAGATGTTTACAGGAGAACAAACTGCAACAGTCATAAACAGTGAACCTACAGTAAATTACAAAGTGCCGTTCATCTGCGCCACTGCCTCCATCTTGTTGACAGATTGTCCGGTTGCGCTGTTAAGTCACCACCTATAATCTAGTTTAAAATGAAAGCAGTCTTAATTTTTCCAAAAAAAATATCAATCTGCATTGAAGATGACACTGAACTGGAAACAAGGACCATAAACACATCATGAAAATGCAAATTTAGGGAATAAATCAGGTTCGAAGTTGGGAGAATGAAGATCATTTTGAAATTGCAAAGCAGGCAACTGGGCATCGGTCAAATGCTGATTATTTCAACATTTTAGACATATGTCTAATAGAATGAAATAATGAAGGGTTAGCATTATTCTACTCCTAATCACATGATACTATTCACTGAAAGTCTTCACTGTATATATTATGGACTGATGTGGACATTAACTGCAACTTCATTGGTTTGTGGATGCTTATAACCACAGGGCAGTTATTGGAGTTGTCACAGAAGTGAGTGCACACAGCTGGTTTGCTGTGACTTTGTATCCTCCACAACACAACAGCTTTAAAGGCGATAGCAAGCCGTTGTACAAGCGGAAACAGCCAGCGTGAGCAGGCTACGTGACAAGATCACACCTCGATCGGGGTACATTTCTAATTTCAGTCTTAGCGGATTTACTTTGTCCGTAGGTCGACTGGGGTGAGTTTCACGTGACTTCACATGACTCTGATTCCACCTACAGCGCGAATGTAATTCAGAGGGTGAATGTAAATAATTTAGAGAGCGAATCTGAGCAATTTTTCAACTCCATCCCGGTTACACAAATGCAATTATGTTCTTTTTTTTTTTTTTTTTTTTTTTTTTTACAGCGGTCCTCCTGTGGTTTACATCCTACCCAGCTCTAAAAACCCTGTTTTTTTCATCCACTTCTTTTCATCAGCTCAGTTGGAGATTTGACTTTTGTGTGAAAATGAAAGAAGTCAAAAATATGTTTTTGCAGCCTTAGACTTGCTATGGAGGGTGTTTATATTTCATGCTGTGCCTAAGCATCTCCTCTACAAGCCATGGTCATTTGATACTGAAAATAAAACCCCATTTACAGCACAAGACAGTATAGAAGCTTTTCATGACCACCTGCAGATGTAAGGATGGATGGAAACTATATCATAAATGTACATGCTATGGATGCGGTTCTTTTACACTTGAGTCACTCTGATTGGAAAGAAGTCTATGAAAAAAATGACTCGGCTTCTCATGTGATTTATAACCCCAGTAAACATATCATTATCATTAGTTTATGGCCTCACTCGCTTCTTCAATATAAGATGATGCTCATTTAGCAAATTTAGGTCCCATTTGGAATAAAATAGACAATATAACAGCTTTAGAACCGTTCATCTTTTGCTCCACAAACCAAGTGGGGACATCACTCTTGCTATGTCAAGTATTTGACTACAATCTAGATATACAGTCAGGTGTCTTCCAGGTACAATTTTTTTTCGTGTTTGTTCTGGAACATTTTCATGTGAATCTTGTTTTGCAGTGCATCCAAACACACTCACCTGCTTCCAGGGAGGCATTCATGAATAATTATTTTACACTTTCCAAACACTTCTGCTCTGTTCAGACCCTGGGAGCTGGCCTGATTATGCTGTTTTCTTGTTTACGAACAACATTTTTTGCCCCGGCAGACTCTGCAGCCGCTCGCTTTTCTGCAACTCAGGAGTGCAGCCGGATGATACTGCTTCTTCCTCCCCTCGAGCTGAGCCAGCCTCCCATTCACCACCAAGCTCACTGCAGGCAAAGAAGAATTTATCAAAGCTGTGCTGTTTCATATACTACTCTATAAAGATACATGTGTGTGTGTGTGTGTGTGTGTGTGTTGCGTGTTTGTGTGTGTGTGCGTGCGTGCGCGTGTGCATGTGTGTATTGATATAATGTAGCTTCAGCTGTATAAAGGTATACAGAAACTGTCATCAACCTAAATATTTTCTTTATTTTTCACATTCCAGTCCATCCTCTTTGAACACTGATGCAGGGAGCTTATAGTCAAGTCGACCACACATTAATTGGATTGAAACACAAATCCAAGTGGAAGTAGACTTAAAACCAAGTCAAGCTTCAGGCAGAATCCTCCACCATAGCTGAATTGGAGACATTTAAATAAACGTAATTTAGTGTTCAGCAAATATGAAAAGAAGAGAAATCCTTCCAAGCATTACATTCAACGGCAGCTGTTTCAAATGAATCCATCAATTCATCAAAAGAACTGATAATCTAAGCATTTTCCAGCAGCACTGCTTTACATTTTCAAGCATGCTCCCCCCAAAAATGTGCATTTTTAATTGCAGGTAATAAATAGGTCAAAAACAGTAAATGGAGTGTGAGAGTGTTGCTCCAGTGTAGCCTGTTTTGGTGATATACTGCAAATGCTGATGAAATACTCTAACTACCTAACACAGCGCAGAAGGCTGGCACCACATCCACTTATTTTAGCTGAACAAAGGTGAACTTCAAGTCCTGAGATGGAAATACACGTCTCTTGTCCAAGCTCTAATGGACGGGCATAGGAAAACAGGAAATATTCAAATGATGGAAGTGTAACATGACCACATCTTTATACTTCCTATCTAATGGGGCGATTAATATTTTCCCTGCACAATGACATTTTACAGCAGTTGCAAATTTCCAGAGAGTCTCTGTGTTGTTAGAAGATTAGGTACTGCTTCATAACCTGTTTTTTCTGTGTGCTCAAGTTGTTGTTCTTTTTTTTTTTTTTTTTACCAAGTTTTGTGAGTTAGTGATCCACTGTTGAAAACATAGCAGGGCATGATGACATCCACAACCATTAAATACTATTATTACCTAAACCATTTATTCAGCTTATTATGCCTCTTGTAAAAACGTTCTAGCATAGTACTTCTATTTTAACTGCTACTTTTTATTGTAATTTCTCTTTCTTCATGTTTTTGCCAAAGTAATGCAATTTCTTCCCACTGTATGTGAATTTAACATATAATGTGGTTGAAATGAAAAATAAATAACTAATCTTGAAACTTAAAAAAAAAAGACTGACAGACTCTGAGTCAGAGGTCACGACGTTGCCTGATTCAATTAGAACTGCTTTGTCACCTCTTTTGACCTGAGAGTTTCTTAATTATAGTTCCACTGCTGATGATGATCCAGGTCTTTTGGTTTGGTTTTTGCTTGTACTTCGTTGTGATTCCGTTTCTCCTGCCGCCCCCCCTCCCCTTTCTGCTCCTTTCCATGCAGTGTGTGCGAGAGGGGGGGGGGGGGGGGGGGGGGGGGGGGGGGGGGGGG
>CAAKHG010030436.1:0-14608 GCA_901007715.1 Dactylopterus volitans | reverse complement strand
TTACAGTGGATAATTGGTATGGGTATGTCTAGACTCTAGCCTATTAGACACAGCTTAGCCAACCACGCCGGCCCTGATACCATTGCTCATATTAATCTGAGCAAATAATGAAACGGAGAATGAAAAATGCACCTGAGGCAAATCTGTGGATTCTCCCTGAGAATAATAAGTGAGAAACAAAGATGACAAGCATACTGCGGTGATGCATCATTGAGGGAGTGCGGGTCGTGCACTGCTATTTATCCCATCTGTTAAAAGATAGATGGATTTTTCATCTTTCCCTCTCAACTGCGTCAGTGTTGTGAGGACATATAGAGCATGGCATACATACACAAGTGTTTGCGTGCCGTTATGTAAGGCGTGCGTTGTGATTGGTTGTATCTCCAACATCTGCTCTAAAATAATCCCACATGTTCTGCTCTTAACCAAAAATGTCAAGATGCGACTCTCATGTTGCTGTTGTAAGGAACGTCAATATAAATTATTTCTTGTGGTGGTAATTTTTTTTTTCTTACTCCTCTGTGTCAACCTTGGTATTGTGTAAACAGTTACATTTCCATAAATTCATATAGGCATGGTGCTCGAGCTGAAAGGCTGTGTTTGAAAGCTTTGGAAAAGCTGGCATTGGAGATAAACTCAGAAGTCTCCACAGTGCAAAGCATCAACATTTCTCTATCAAAGCTGAAAGAAAAAATCACATATAATGCATTGGCTTGCACTTTTATAGAAATTCTGTGTGAATCCTGTCAACAGAGTAGTTTATTAACCTCAATTGAGATTTAAAACAAACAACAACAAAAAAAAAGCACTTGAATTTGAAATGGTGGAATCAAGAACAAGTAATATAAAGAAAACAAAAAATGTAAAGGAACAGAATGGTATTTCAAGACAAGAAAGAAAAGCGCTTGATTACAACTTATCCCTTAATAGAAACAAGGGTGATGCTGCATCATGTAAGCTACTGATAAATTTCTACCCCACAACAGTTTGTAAAGCAGTTTGAATGCAAGGTTTAATTTATTCATTCATTTATTTATTTATTTATTTATTTTGCATATTCTGAGACCTCTTGCATGTTGTTCCGTGTCAGATGGCTTGCCAAGATTGCTTTTGATCCCTCTAATTCCTCCAAAACTCACATCCCTTCCAAGGGTTTCTCTGATGAAGGTGAGAAATGTGTGAACACTTGAAGGCTGTCACATCCTCCGCGTGGACCTCCCAGAGGGCAAACCTACGCACTGGTGATGTAGCTTCACTGCCATCACAGCGAGCCAGGAGTCCATTTATTGACCCTGAATAGCTCAGTGGGCTTTAACATGTTGGTTTTGAATGTTGTGATTTAAACATAAAATTGTCTCGCTCGCTCATGGGAAGGCTTTTCGAATGCATCGGTTGTTAAAGAGCCATAATTAGCTCTAAATAGACTGATAAAATGATGCTAAATGATTAACGTTTATATGTTTTATTTTCCATTGCTACTTTCCCCATGGGTACTGTGGAGGTCAGAACTACTGAAACACTGACGTGTATCAGTATGGAGGAATTCTGGTCATTGTGTGCAAAAAAAATTCTAAAATGTGTAAACTGACACTGACCATTCCGAATAGTTTTTACAACTTTTAAGATAGTATTATTAGCCTCTGATGGAGTCATAATCAGAGAAGAACTTCTGAATCTTTGTGTCATTTTCAGTGGATGTGAACTATTTAAAGAGAACACTTAAAATATTGCAAAAAGGACCCTTCAAAAGTGCACAGGCCTGAAATGCACCATCTAGTATTTGCATATAAACCAATAGCAGTTGCGGCTGATTTTGCTTTGCCTCCGAGGGTCCACTTGGAGGGGATGAGGAAGCTTTTTTTTAATGATCCCTAGAGAAGGCCAGTATATTTACCATAATCCCAAGCCTGAGGAAGCATCAACTTCTGATCACCTCCATCTCCCCTGCCTACTGCAGATAGAGATCAGTGCCCATTATAAACCTCATAAAGCACTGAGCTTGAAGATGATTGTCGCTCTCTCTCTCCGAATAGAAAGGCTTATGCAAAGTGTAGGAAGCACTGCTTTGTATCTTTGCATGTTTGATTCATGTTTTCAGAGACTTGATGTGATAATGATGATGGTCACTTGTTTAGACATGTTTGGTGACTGTAAGTAGATGGATCAAATATGGTTGGCTTGTAGATGTCGGAAACCTCGGACTGCCATTTTGGCTGTGGGCATCGTTTTTGCTACTTGGGGTGACCATGTTTGGATCAGCGTGAGGGGAGGATGTGACTGCCAATCACAAGGCAGTCATCTGATGTACAGTATCTAAATGGGACCATACTTTATAAAATTAATATCATGCTGCATTAAGAGAAATTTACAACTAGAGATTTACAACTCATGATTGAGACAATAGGAAAACGTTTATTAGGTGATAAATCAAAAATGAGGGGTCAATTTTTCTTGCAACTGCAAAAGTTGTCCCTAACTGGCCATTGGCTCTATTTGGCTTCACTTTTCAGACCTAGCGTCTTGTATACGGTCGATGGGTAGCATTTACAAGATATCATAAAATACTATTGTCAAATTTATATGCGTTTATATCCGCCATGTTCTGAAATGCATCCCCTCCTTGCGTGATGCATCATATTACAGGACTTTAAAGAAATGCTGCTCTGTTTTAACTGAAATAGCAACCTCTACTGCATTTCATGTTGTCTGTGTGGGGGTATATTGGGCAGTTTGGATACTACAAAATGGGACTGTCATAATTAGTAGTTTTCAAATTTGACACAAACGTATTTTAAATGGACAATGTGCAATCACCAGTTACCTTGTAATGTCACTCTATTCCTCAAGGGGCAAGAGTGAGTCACTGTAATGTAAACAAGGGCTGGCTCGACTGCAGTCTGTCTCTGCAGGCCTTCACCCGGTGATCGTGAGTCACATCTGTGGCGGAGGAGCCGTTGCTGTGCTCGAAAGCTGCTCCTAAACCGGTAAAAACCTGGGGTTACGTGATGCAACTTACAATCTTGTCTCTGGAACACCTCGGCAGGTGGTTATGTGCTACAGCAGTAGCGACACTCCCAGTCTTGCTAGATGTATTAGCTTTTTCTTCTGCCGATGGTGAGTCAACTAAGCGTGAGGGAGCAGAAGTCCGGCCCTGCCACCCTACAGACCAACTCACTTTGGCCACCGGCATCCTCCACCTAACATGAAAAAAGTTTGTAACGTGTGTTCGTGTTGCATCAACTGTGCGAACATTTTGCCCCAAACTTCCTTTTGGAGTGTGAAATGTGAAGCATTAGCTTGATTCAGGATTTTTTGGATTTTTAAACCTGTATAGATTTGTTTGTTTGTTTGTTTGTTTTTTGGCCTGTTGGAGGCAGCCGTTAACATTTACACATCAAGTAGAGCAACGTTTGCAGTCATTTGGTGTGTCTCTTTGTGGTGCTGCGTGAATGCTGTAACACTGGCATGCAAAAAAGGCCATTATTTACATTATGTTACCCAGACTTCAACATACTGCCAAGACTTTGACATTTTATCTGAAAACAATTGAAAAGAATATGAGTTATAAGTGAACCCAAACTCAAGGCTGCACTTTCCTCAGAAATCAGAAATGTTTATGGTTCTCTCTGGTATTTCTCCATGGAGGCACCTTTAGGGTGTCTGATAGTCTTTATGCAGTGACTGCAAACATATATTAAAATGAATGTCATAATGATGTACTAAAAGTAAAATATCGCACACAGCACATTTTGATAAACCCATACTGGCTTGCTGGGTGGATTTTAGCTAGAGGTTCCTTCTTTATATGGGCACCTACACAGCTTTTGATTTATTCTATCTTTTTTTTATCTGAATTTTAAAGCCTTTGCATTCAGGCTTTCACTTACACTTGAAGCAACTTGAACCATTCATCACCATTCTCGGAACGTCATTGTGCAATTTCCATCTGCCTCACACCAGTGAATGAATGCCAGCCATTTTAAGTCTGTTCTGATGAACCACATAGTTGCACTTTCACTGTCTCACTTCCATGCTCAATTAGTGTGACCTCACTCTGCATCTCGAGGTAATTACAGTATCAGAAACATGTCATTAGGTTCATCCAGATAATTAATGGCAGTTCTTGAATTTGGGTACTTAATATACATGATTACCCACATATGTTGTGGAGCCATTTGAAAATGTGACTGATTGTATGTGGGCAGTGTGGAATAGCACCAGGTCAGGGCAAGTTATCAAAACATGTCCAAATCAAGTTTCTTTGGAGAATTGTAATTGGGTTATACTTACGTTTGTACAAGGAGGAGAACATATCACTTCCTGGAGGGGGGGAATTGTTGGTCCACCATATTGGCAGATCAAGCAAATTAATCCCTTCTTTATTCTTAATCCCTTTCCTTATCATAAGATTATGAAAATCCAGATCCCTCCCTCCTCTCAGATATTAAATTGCACCCATAATATAACTCCTGGCTTAAAGAGGAAAAGAGGACGGGGGAAAAAACTAAATAAATAAATAGCAGGCCTTCAGCTGCAGTAGATCATGGCTCAAGTGCTCTTTGTTTTGAATTTCTTTCAATGATTTCTAATTCCTCCACTCTGTGAGCCTGGTCCACTGTGCCATGAATAATGTCAGGGGGCAGCCAGGCTTTGGTATTCAGTAGTTGACAATCTGCTGAAACAGAGTCAAATTGGTGGAAAAAATAGCTTTCAAATACACTTGTGCGGGGGAGAGGTTGAGACAGTGTTATTTCCTCACTGGAGACTCTCTCTCTCTCTCTCTCTCTCTCTCTCTCTCTCTCTCTCTCTCTCTCTCTCTCTCTCTCTCTCTTTATCTTTCTTACTGTCTCCCTCGCTTCACCATTTGTAGTGAGTAGCATTCATGATCACTTATAAATGGAAAATAATTCATACATGTCATATGTTCATATCACCGTATACTGCATTTATATTTGCTGACCTCTTTTTCTGTTAACATGTTGACTACAGTACACCGTATTTAATCTGTTCGATTTTTTTCCATAAGACCTGAGCAATAAAACAATACATATTTGCAATTGACACCATATATGCTATAATACAACTGTTTTATAGTTCTGATAAATTACTAAAATGTTAACCGCCATGAAAGGATACAACAAACCCAAAGTGTATTTCCTCCTATAAACAGCCTATTCCATCTTATTCCCTGTTCCCTGAGGTTTGCTACGAGTAACATACAAAAAAGCCACATTGGGCAGCAATAGCGCCTTCCAGAATAGCGATCAATGCTGGTTAGTTTGAGGGGAAGATGGTTTGGGTTAAAATAACTGGTTTATTCTCATACATGAGCAACATCAACAGCAGAAACATCATAGAGTGAGATAATGATTGGAAAGTGAGAGGACTGGCCAGCTCACCAGTAGGGCAGTTTTTCTGTTCATTTTTTTTTTTCCTGAGGCTCTTTATTTAAAACAGGTTTTTTTTTTTTTCAATACTTATTGATATCAACTGAGATAAAACATTTGATTGTGGAAACCTCTGCCCTGATTTCTCTGTTCTACAAACATAAAGAACATTTTAATCAAATATAGGTGACTAATTTCTATGGTCATTGTGTGTATGTAGGTTGGAGTGATCGATGCTCATATATTGTGTCATACTGTGTATGGTGTCTTATAGAAAGTGCTGCAGTTTTTGTTTCACTATGACTGCAATTATATCATTTATGAAAATAGTTATAACATGGAAATGTTCGTACTGAATTTTATAAATGATGAGCTGTATGTTAAAAAGCCATATTTCATTCTGCTAATGCCAAACAGTTGAATGAACATACTGTACTTTGTGGGAGATAATGTTGAAATCCCTGCTGTGTTCTGTATAATCTAGCCAGCAGCAAAGAGCTATGTGCACTTCATAGTGTACCTTGATTGAGGGAAGGAGGAAAAGACACACACCCACACGCGACACACACACACGCACGCACACACACTCGCTCATAAGCATGTGTTTCTCTGGGATTTTTGGAGTCTAGTGCCCCTAGCTATGAACACATGAAATCATTAGCGACACCGCTGCTCTCCAATCAAATCTCATACACTAACTTTTAATGTTGACTAGATCTTGAAGTAAAAATACACGTCACCAGTGACTTTTACTGGGGGCGACCTGCCAACACCTCACTCACAAGAAAACCTGCTCTTATGTGTCAAAAATAAGAGCACATCCCCAGCCTTTTGTCTTGGGTTAAATCAGACAATAATTGTTTGACTTCTCACAGAGGGCAAACCAGGAAAATGCACTACTGTTGGCATGGGGCCACTCTAAGAAAATACTGCATCATTAGCAGATTATTAGTGTTTCTAAATGTCACACAGTCATGAAGGGGACAATGACCCATTGGGAAACAACCTTTATGCACATGCAAAGCTCTTATTATGTGTCGGTGTTCTTTTTGACCTCTCAGAAAGTTTCACCCGAGATTATTAAAACCTTCCGGAGATGTTGGCAGGGAGTGTAGTCTGCATGTTTTTGGGTGTGCACGCTCATATTTCTACTCTTAAATATACAGAATGAGTGAGAGAGAGATATATATATAGAGAGAGAGAGAGAGAGAGAGAGAGCGTGTGTGTGTATGTGTGTTAGGTGGTGGGGTTAAGGGAGTTGAAAAGAAATATAGTGTACTCATAAATCATGTCAAGGTCCAGGCAGTCGCTGCCGTAACAACATTTTTTTTTTTTTTCTCTTCCGTGTTTTCCGACATTTGACGCTTGCAGCTTCTCTTCTGTTAATCTCATCAAACTCCTCAAATGCAGAACAGGGGGGTGGCGAGGCTCAGCAGCGAGCTTGTCCACTGTGTCAGATGAGGTCTGTCGATATCTCTCATCAAACAGGGGCTGATCAAAGGCCCCGCCTGCGACCATACAGGCGGGAGGATTTAGACACATCATGCACAACCTCCTTGACAAAAAAAAAAAAAAAAAAAAAAGAAAAAGAAAAGCTTTTCCACACGAATAAAGAGATTAAGTCAAGAGTGAAATCTAATTCAAGAAGAATTGTGAAAAGGGGTTTCCACATTAAGGCCGTCCACTTGACGAGGTCTGTGTACGAGTGCAATGCCTCCGTAAGCTTTGTTGTGCATTAATAGTGACAAGCTGACGTTAACTCATTGATTTACCTCGCCGAAGATAAATTTGATTATTTTCTGTGAATCATCATGCGGACTGAAAGCGCTGTCGAAATTTTCCTTCACAAACAAGGTAATGCAATCTTAATTTGTAATGAAGAGAGTTCTCCTTGGAGCTCTTCCAGTAATGGCAGAGCATTGCTCTCTGTGGACCAATCAAAACATTATCTTTACAGGGCCAATCAGCAGGTGGGATTAAGGAGGATTTGATCCAAGGACTTGGCTTTGCCTCTTCTGATCCACTCCTTGGAAAGCATTTATTGGCTTTGAATTGCCAATCATGTTCTTATGCAATATCACCCTCTCATTGTGTCTTTCATCAAATAGCTAAATTCCAATATGTAAGAACAAACTGATGTACTGGAGACACCTCATTGGTTTTAAACCCCCCCTACTGAAAATCCAAATTTCCTCCCTGATAGCACAATAAGATTCAATAGTCAGAGCTGCCTTTAAATATCATTAATATGTAATTTATTCTTATGTTTTATTCCCTTTTTTTATCATAGATAAACAGTCATTAATACATTTTATAATAGCACTATGAAAGCGATTGATGGCAAAAATGACATGATGAAAATCATGTGATCAGAGTTCACACTCATTTTTTTTTTTTTTTGTGCACAAGTGCAGCCGAATTGAGATTTGAAAGGTAACGAACAATGACCGGAGTCTGGGCTTTTTCTCACAGAGATGAGGTGTTTATCGGTTGAGATGTAGCTTTGAAGCTGGATCTCTTTGATGTGAACAAAAAGAGAAAGAAGTCAAAGGCCTGCTTGTTTAATCAGGCTGCAGACGAGCAGGAGACTCCAATTTACCTTTTTGCCTTCAGTGAGTGACATGATGTGCATTGCAGTCTTTGTTTGACAGATGTTGGACAGAAACATTGCAGTGGGGGTTCCGAAAGTTTCCCATGCCATGGACCCCAGATAGCATTCGCCCCAGGCTGGGGAGGCCTTTTGCACACCCACAGACAACGGCGATGCAACTTCTAAATATGTTTTCTCATGTTTATCAATGCAATAACAATTACATTTGTATTTCAAAACTGCAATCACTTCACTTACACTGTACAGCCTGACACTTTTTAACAGGAAATTTATCTCATCTCATCATATTGCGCTTATTCCGGTTACGGGTCGCGGTCGTGCTGGAGCCGCTCCCAGCTGACAGCGGGTGAACGGAGGGGTGCACGCTGGACGAGTCGCCAGCTCATCGCAGGGCCACTCACTCGCACGCTCGCACGCGCGCAGGCAATTAAGAGTAGCCAATTAACCCCGGCATGCTTTTGGAGGTGGGAGGAATCGAGGCCAGGAATCGAACCTTCTTGCTATGAGGCAACGGTGCTAACCACCGCGCCACCGTGTCGCCCCAATATTATTTATTGGCATATTATTTATGTACTGTATATACTGTGTTCTCCTGTAAATGGCACGGCCCACAGACTGGCTTATGCATGCACAGCATAAGATCTTATTTTGAGGTTCCTGAACTTTCAGTAAATACTCTACTCCTAAATATTGTTGCGTAGCCATTAAAACGTACAGGTATACGGAAATAGCCTTGCTAGTATCTTTGGCCCTGTCTGTTTTCACATGTAGAGGCTTCAAGTAGAGGCTTTTCTTTTTTTTCTTCTTTTTTTTTTTGCTGAGCTCCAGTGATTGGCATGTCTGGGTCATGCTGCCCAGTATACGTTAGCATGTTCAACGTGTCTTCCACTGACATACTGCAAAACTATCAAATACAACAACACCTCCAATCTGTCACTCGCATTTCATTGCTGTTGTAGGCAACATGAAATCCGAAATGTTCCGGAAAAGTGGATTTAAAAGCAGCAGGCACGTCTTCTAGCTCCTGCGTGTCACCTGATCTCGCCATAATTAGTCTTCTTCTCGTGTTTTGCCGCATTTTCTTTTTTTGCCTGGGTTTGTTGTTTTATGTTGAATGGCAAACAGCTTTTGGACATGTTACCCTCACCTGGATTGAAGTGTCGGTACTGTCATCAACTTTTTTTAAACCCAGGAAGGCCAGAGCCCCCCACCTCTCCAGCCCACATCCCTGCGTTGTGTTGGGTTGAATGTGTGAGGATGCATGCATGTGTAGTCTGGCGGATATGCGGTGCGTTGCTCTTTCATGTGTGATTGAAGGACTGCACGAGGGAAAAAGCCCATGTTTTTGGTGGGGCAACGAAGAGCCCATGCTGCCAGCTTCCCGACCAGCACCTGCATTTTCCTCCATCACCCACTGATGGGGGCCTGTGCCCACCCCCTCCAAAGACCCGCCTGTCCTTGTCCACTCTTCATCCTTGTGCCCCCAAAGACCCGCCTGTCCCCGACTGGCACATACTGGAGGCCACCATTCGATCTTCACTGAACCCTCTGACCACAGGAACGTCCCCACCACGTCCCCCACCCCTCAAGGAACCTTCCACCAACACGTACCGAGCTCAGGGACAGCGCGGGGCCAGAGGCCCCAGACTTTACCACGCCCGAGAGGCAGCCCAGCCCAAGCCCGAGGCCCACACCATCCACTAGCCCCCAAGGACCCATTCCGGGCAGCAGGGAGGGGCCCATCGCGCCCCTCACACCAGCCCCCCAAAGAGCTGCCGGACACCCGGAACTACCCGGAACCCCACCGCCACTGTAACAGGAAATGATTGGCTGGACACCGATTCTGACAACTTTTCCTTTGTGAAAAGTTGCATACACAACTTTTCTTTTGCGAAAAGAAATGCTGCAACTTTTCTTTTGTGAAAAGTAAAGTTGTGTGTGCAATTAATTCTCCTAGAAAGAAAATTAGAATTGGCTAAAATTGGATGGTCAATAGGAAGGAAATCAAGCTTTTGATTGCTTTACATAAAACTCTGTTTGAAAATATGTGCCATTATCCCCCAAATTAATCATTGTAGATTTTGATCAAACCTTTTTTTATAAAACCCGACTTATTATTTATGTACTCCAACATTTTGTATAGATTTCTCAAAAAACACTAACTACACCCTGGAAAGCCGACATTACACATTCTGTATCTGTATGTCCTCATGGCTTTGGAAGGAGAAAGTGAAACCTTAAGGGGCATAAAGGAAAAGGGCAGTTATAGACGGCACCCAGACTGTACTTTTCCCAAACTGACGTTTTTCCCTAGCTGCTATTTGTCAAACATTTCATGTGGGCATCATTTCAGATCCTTCTCAGGTATCTTTTACAGCAGCACTTTACCATTTTTTTTCTGATTTTATCTCTTTACTCTGGGCTTTCTATTTTAGCCTCGCCATGCAATTACAGCGCCCATTAATGTCTCCATTCTCTCCCCTGCCTTCACTACAATGTCCCAGATCAGTGTCAAATGGGGGAAGAGGACTGAAATAACCACCCTGTGACATGCATGTAACTCACAAGCCTTGAAAGATGATTCAACATTTATTCATAAATGTCAGAAAGCCGAGAATTTGAGGACTAATAATGTTTCACATTTTTTTTCTTTAATTCCACACAGACCGAGGTTGGCTAAACTTTAATCATGTTATAAAAATTCTACATATTTTTCAAAATAAAGCATCACAGGTAGAATGTCGAGAGATAAAATACCTTCCCAATGCAGCTACAAATGAGCATCAAGTATCCTTCATAACTGCAAAGAAGGAGAAAATATCAAACTATTTAAAAAAAACAGTTGTTTTTTTTGTTTTTTTAATAGGACCCTTTGTATTCCGCTTCTTTTATTCTTTAATGCTGCAAGATATTGTCTTACAACCCATTTTCTTTCAGTATCGTCATACCTCATTTCTTTTGACCTTCATAGTCTTCATGGCATAAAGAATGTGTACATAAAGGGATGTTTACCAGAGGGGACAATACACGCGGCGGTGTTTGCACAATACTGCTATGGAAGAAAACTGAGTGATCATTGTGTTGTGATGTGTGTGGGACGACTCACTGGCAAACAACTGCCAAAGGTACAGGACTCTGCGATAGTGATGTATTGCACCAATAGCGGTCACAGGATATACGAAGGACTTTGACACCTCTGACAATGCGTCACGACCAGTCGACACAATCTGGGGTTGTGATCTGTTCAGTCCTCAACGCAAACTGGTGCATCCCCAGCTGAATGGATTTTGCAAATAGTGTTGACACAGAAGTGTGATTCTGTCATTTGTTCATAAGCGAAAAAGAGCCATAAATAACTTTAAAAATGAGTTTTTAAATATAGTACATACATTATTTCCACTCAACAGAACAGAATGTGAAACAATCGGCTCGCTCAATATACTGTCCACAGAAGCCTCTTCACATGATGACAGCAGGCCTGCATGAATACCAATCAGCCTTGAATGATCTCAGAGTGCAGGGATGAAAACACCACTGGGAGACGAAATATCAACCTGCGAGCTATAATAACTTAAGAATCCAGAGGATCAAAGATTATCAAACGTATAAAAGATGACTCTAGTCTGAGACATGTACAGCATAACCTCACATGCATGCCCTGTAAACACCG
The DNA here is from genome assembly GCA_901007715.1 of Dactylopterus volitans. NCBI lineage: Eukaryota > Metazoa > Chordata > Actinopteri > Syngnathiformes > Dactylopteridae > Dactylopterus > Dactylopterus volitans. The sequence goes on along the minus strand of CAAKHG010030436.1, from coordinate 2,940 downwards.
AGACTTAGCTTTGGCATTCAACCAGTCACAGTCAGAAATGCTACAATGGAACATGTGAAACATACCACAGCGCCTGATATTTTGTTGTGTTATTGTGACTAGAGATACCATAAATGTTATGTTCATTATGCTGTCGTAGGCCTTTTCCTTGAATGAAAATGGTCCAACCTTTCCAAGGGTGGGTGACACTAATGAGCAGTCATTCATCACTGTTATAAAATAAGCAGGGAGATTATTTCTGCTCATTTCTGTACTGATGTTGAATGACCAGTCATCAGACTATGATGGAGACGACTTTCACGTGGTATTATGGGCGGCTTCACGTTCTCATGACTGTGCATTAATCACAATATTGAAGTATTCAAACAAATATTACACTGCAAGTTGACCTGTGGTATCTAGAGTATATTATCAAGGATGGATGGCAATACTACCTACCTAACTACCTACCCACACAACTGTATTTCTTATATTGAATAGCTGTTTATGCTCTTTATGCAAAGACGAGCACATGTGAAATAATACGACAGTATTGCTTCAATATTGTCAGTTTTGCATTTAAAAAAAAAAGTTTCATGTGCCATGACTACAACCAAACATCAGCACCATTTTCTGTGGTTTAATTTGTGGATGTTTTTTGCAGCAGCCTGTAAATGGAGTATGTGTGTTTCAGTTTTGACAGCGACCGGACTCGGAGGTGTCGCGTTACATTTCTGGCTAATTGTGTCCACGAGGATCTGATCCTCTGTGCTCAGAATACATAATCTTTTCATATCTTCATAATCTTTGCCAAATGACATCAATGGGTGTGTTCTGATTTTTTATTTTTTTTTAAAACATTTATATCACCGCTAATCAAAAGAAAAGTCGCACCGAACATGTGGAGTGGAGCGATTTTTATCAGCATTCTTGCCCACTGCCATACAAACATCACAACATAAACAGATGGTTATAATTCATGACGGGACCAAATTTTTCAAAGGCAGCCTGCTCAGAAATGTGCATCGTGAAACTCACGTAGCGCACCTGCATGCACATAAACATTCTGTCTGGGTTAACTTGCCTCTGAACACTTTCGTAGAGAGGGAAACATTTCCTCATCAAAGTTGCTCTGCTTTCCACTTCTGTCAAGGAAACCCAGTGGGATTCTGGGAAAGAGCATTGCTGGTGCTCTTAAGTGAAGGCCCATGCTACTGTGAGGCTTTAACAATGAAAAGGGAGGTGTTCAGAGCTTCTGGCCACAGCTTTATAACAGTGAGAGCACTGTTTTATGGAAATGCCATTTTGTTTCAAGTTCTTTGTTTGGGATAAACAAAACGACTCGCTGGAAACGAGAGTTTAAGGTAAATGTTGGAGACTCGCCTCTGTGCCTCGGGGAGTGATTTCAAACATGAACCCATTGAAATAAATGTCATTTTTACTGCTTTTATTGTTGAGCAAACTGTTCCCTGATGAGCCCATTAAAGTGTGTGTTTTTTCATGTAATGTTGAATAAAATTATTTTTCATGGTCCTCTTTGTCTGTTTTGCTGTGGATGAATATAAAGGCTCATTTTTGTCAATACCTTTTTGTTCTCTTGTCTCGGCTCCTTTTGAAGTTCAAAAGCCCTGCTGTGAAATGAACTATTTTTAATGTTTTTCTGTAATAAATCCAGTAGCGGGGGATTACTTATTTTTCTTTTATCAATCTTCTCGCTGATCTTCGTGTGCCTGGGCCAGTGAATCCAATCAGAATGCAACCCTTAAGCCCTTTGATTCCACCAACAAAAGTTGATGGTCTCCCAGCTTGTAAGCTGCCTATCAGATAATAAGGGGGACTTGAATATCAGCCGGTGTGCTACACTGATGGTGGTCCTGGTGTTTTCACCTGACGTCGAACGTGTCTTTCCCGACCCTGTCTCAGTGTTCCCTCCAGGGAAATCTCCCAAGAGCAGCTGTCCTTATCAATGTGCCAGCTCCCTGCTCACTGCCTGCCTGGGCTACATTCTCCATGACAGCGGCACTGAGGTAGCTGTAATCTGCCAAGACTTCAACAAAATTAAACCGCCAACCAGGCCACCAGTGGAGAGGCTATGGGGAAAGATTTCCTGCTCACCGTGATACGGCGGCAGAGGCCACAGACGTTAATATAGCTTTGCATCTGCAAGAAATACGCACTGCCGAGCGTACAAATCTGGAAGCCGACCTTAAAGCTGCTATTGCTGTTGGCCTCCTAAAGGGTCAGTTTATCCATACGACAAAACTTTGTTTCTTTCTTTCTTTCTTTTCCTTTTTTTTTTTTTTTTTTTTTTTAACAATTATCCATCCAGATATTGTTCGAGCACTTTTGCTGTGTGTGTTTTGTTGGGTGCCATGCTTGATTGATTATAATGAAAGATTGCAGCGCCCCCTCACCTTCACATCTCTAGCAAGAGATATTTTTTTTCAGATGAAAAGTTTGAAACATTCCATGAACCCCTTTGCACCGGTGTGTTGACACTCTTACTGCAGACATCTTCAAAGTTCAGTAAATCACAGATAAATTCTGACTCTGGGGGAATGTAGAATGCAGCCGGTGTAAAGAGAATCTTGGATTAACTGATCCTGTGAAGAAGGCATACATCAGTTTCGTAGTAAATAGAAAAATAGATAATAAGCAGTTGTGCACGGTGAAAATGATGAAAAGTTTGATTTAACTATACTGTAAATGATAAGTCACTTGAGTAAAAGTCTGTTACAGCTTTAAATTTTCAGTGTGCAGTTGTCATTTACAATTTGCATCATGGTGACAATATTATGGTGATATCTGCAAAGTATTTGCAGGGGGGGTAGTGAAATAAGCTCTTTCTAAGTAAAATACTCATAATAGGGAGGTGGAGAGAGTGTGTGGCTGTAATATATTTATCCGTTGGCCCTCCCCTCCATTTTGTGTGTTTGTTTGATGTAGGATGCCACTATCCTT
>CAAKHG010030426.1:25537-35640 GCA_901007715.1 Dactylopterus volitans | reverse complement strand
GTCGGCTCTTGTGCATCTGCCGCATCACATGGCTGGAAATTCACTACGACAGTTTCTCACACACACACACACACACACACACACAGGCGCATGCACAGTGAGAGTGTATTGTCTAAAGTTGCCCCTCCTCTTGCTTCAGTGCTCCAGGTCTTGTGGTTCAGGCTTCCAGAAGAGAGAGCTCCGCTGTGGGGAGAAAGACTCACCAGGAGGGTATGTGAACGCAGCCACACGCTGGAACACCCCTCACACAGAAATCGGTAAAAAGATACTCAGATGCTGTCTGTGTCTTTCAAAATTGCAAGCAAATTGCGGCCCCATCTCTTCCACACAGGTTTGTGGAGTTTCCCATACGGAGGTGCAGGAATATGGCCAAACCCTTGGTGGATCTCCAGCAGGCCTGCAACCAAGGTCCATGCCCAGAGCTGCCGTGGGTCAACCCTGGCAGAACATTCTCCAGCACTGTGCTTGCAGGCTGGTACTCTTCTCCTTGGCAACAGGTACCAACACTGAATGTACGGGTGACTCTTAAGCTCCTAGAGTGCTCCAGTTAAATGTCCTCCAACGCCAACCCCGTTTTCTCAGTTGTTGACACCATGAATGAGTACAGCAATGTATGCAGTCTTGCATTTGTTTTTGTTTGTTTTTTTTTGCTAAGATTACACTGATAAACAGAAATTACATTACTACAAGAATATGAGTTTATTCCTGGACTTTTCGACATAGCCCACAGAGGACAGCTCGGAGAACTCAAAACTCAAAAGAACTCAAAAGGTCAAGTGGTTTAAAAAAATATCTTGACTTTTGATTGTTATATGTGCCCTCCAAAAACAGAAAGCCCAACAGAGTGTGGCTTACTGTGTCAGTTATAAACAGAATCCGGGGGGAAAACAGATAAAAATCAGTGTGGATTAGGAATGAATTTTGGAAATGAATATTTTGTTCTGAAAAGGCCCAACCAACAGCATGATTCCATTACATGCCCACATGCTTTGCTTCCAAGCTAAAAAATCTATTCAAGAGGCTTGTTTAGATGAGCAACACATACAGTATTTTTCAGCCCCACCATTTTCCGCTGCTTTGACTTTTTCATTTTCTTCGGGAGGTCCTGGAATGAAGGAGGCAACACAATGTGAGCGAAGGCTCTGATCAATACGGCTCTTGTTTTTCCGGTACTTTTGCTTTCCCCAAAACTTCAGAAGTCGACTGCAAGCGTGTAGGTGGTGGAGGCTCACACAGCTAACCCTCAGTGTCTTGCTGTGAGGAACAGGCCTCTGATGCAATCCGAAAGCTTGACTGTGCTACAGAGCCCACCGGGGAAGGTTTTATACACTACATGTTATATCATCTTTTTTTTTTTTTTTTTTGCGAAAAGTCTTAAGGGTGACCTCTTACAGCACTGTGTCTTATTCTGCTTGTTCGTGAGCTTGTGATCGCTGTATGTTTCCACCAGAGAAGATGTGTCCTGACAGCTTGCTGGAGGGCGAGTACATTCTGTATGTTTGTTTTCTTCATCGTGTCTCTGCTCAGACTTTTCCTCCCTTCTTTCATGAACATTCCCTCTTCTTCAGATTCTGACCTCCTTCTCCTACGTATTTATATCTTAGTGACTCCTTTTCTGACTCGGCTCTTCTTCTCTGCTGCTCGCGTCTCAGTGCTCCGTGTCCTGTGGCGGTGGAGTCCAGACTCGGTCCATCCAGTGTCTCCGGCAAGGTCGACCTGCATCCGGCTGCCTGCCCCACCAGAGGCCTGTCACCTCACGGGCATGTAACACACACTTCTGCCCTGCTGCTCCTCCAGCTCCACCACAACGCCCCAACTGGGTCTTCAACTCTGCACCCACGCTTAAAGGTAAATTTCTTACATTGAAAAAGCCAACTTTTAAACCCTCAAAAACCACAAAATGCTGTTGTTTAAAATGATCCGTCACTTTTGAACGCTGACTCTATACATTTGCCCTAAAAAGATGGAGTTTCTCAGCTTTTCAAATGAAAATGGTCCATATAAACGCTTCTTACCGACTGAACAGGCCCAAACCAAATGAAGTTCATTCAGAAAGAGACTTGTGGTATGAACCTTCTGATAAAAAACTCAAAGAAAGAATATTTCTCTGCATGGTCTAGATGTAAATGTGTGCCTTTCCAAACATGGAGGCATCCAAGTCAAACTGGTCCATGATGGAGATTGTATCTGTCTGCACAGATTTGTGAATGATTGGCATGTCATCCAAAAGTTGTTTTTTTTTTAATATGAGGAGGAATCGGCAGCACAGTAAAGAAAAATACAAAATAAATGAATCACGTCATTGAAAAAGTTTTCTGGTGCTCATCTCCTCCTTTTCTTCCCCTTCCAGCAGGAGTGCTTTGTTACTCAGCTGTTGTTTGATTAAACACAAAAAAGAACTGCCATAACTAAGCCGAATAGATGATAGAAATTCATTTTTTGTTGCTCATCAAACACATGATGTAAACGTCCCTTCTGCACAAGTCACGCTTCAGTCATGTAAACACCCAACCAGATTAGGTCACATCACATGTAAAACAATCGACCCGAAACCTTCATTCGGTTTCAGTCAGATTGAAAAAGTGGTTGTGTGGTTACTAAAAAAATTCTTGTCAATGAATCCCTTCTTAGAGAAGACAAATGTAACTCTAACTTTAAATGAACTGCACTGAAACTTCAGGTTCTCTTTTATCAGGATGGAATAGCACACACACAAAACAAGATAAATGGGTAAATGAGAAAACAAAATATATTCAGGAGAATCGGGTACCCTATAAAGTGTTTTTTTTGTCTTCGAGGGGTAAATAATCCTATATAATATATATAGTCCTATTGTATAAAGACATACAGGCCTCCGACATCTCGCTTTTTTTCCCTCTCCTGTTTTTCATGATAATAAAGTGAAAGCATCTGCGGTTTAGAGAGCATGTCGGACAACACAATCAACTTGAAGGTATCACCTTGGGTTGTGGGAAATTGGAAAGTCACAGTCTACAATCGATCTATCAATAAAAAAAAAAATAGAATTAAAAAAAAAATGTGCAGCCCTTTACTGAACTGCTGAGAAAACTGTGGCTCACCCTGTGTTCTCTCCCTGCAGGCGAGCAGTGTGTGGACCAGTTCAGCTGGTGCCACCTGGTCCCCCAGCATGGTGTTTGTAACCACAAGTTCTATGGGCAGCAGTGCTGCAAGTCCTGCTCCAGCAAGAGGCCATAGAGCTCGGAAGCCTCTGGAGGAAATGACATGACAGAGGCCATCTAGGGGCAATAAATCACAACACACAGAACTGCGCTCAACAGGGTGTGTTTTCTTCCTGGAGTACTTGATTAATGGATTTTGTAAAGAAGAAAGAATCTTGTTTTTTTTTGTTGAGGAAGGTTGCCGATGCTCATCTGCCAAAGTGCTGTCAAGTCATTGATCAGATTGGAACTGGAAAGACAATGCAAATCTCAGCCTCTGAAGATGTGCTGATGTAATATATACTGTCCATTGTCATTTTGTTGAGTGTATTCCTTTCGAAACCTCTAAAACTGCGAGCCATCACCACAAAAGTAAAGGAAAATAGTTTTATGAATTTCCTTATATGTTGTATATTATAAAGGCGTCTGATTTCATATGCCTTTGTTTAACTTATTATGGTTGTACAGTGGATCTGTGACATCTGTTATTTCTCTCTTTGGATATTCCACAGGACTGCGGCAGTCACTCATGGATCCACATTATGAGATTTTGTATGCGGCATTAGTAATCGATGTTCAAATGCACTTTTTCCCTCACACACTCTCTCCGCTTGTTCCATTTGCTGCTGCTGAATCATACACGTTTTCCTGTTCATTCGATTCATGTAAATGCTATGAAATGTCTGTAAAACATTTTACTCAGTCATGTTGTAAGTGGTGGTGTTTATCTTCTCCTGTATCGTCATGGTAATACAGCTTCATCATCAGTCTATCGGTCTACGCAGTATCTCTTTGGATCACAGTGAGGTGAATAATGAGCAGTCGTAGCTCCAGGCCTGGAGGAGACGGGAGTGGGGTGAGGAGGATGCTTGCAGGGCGAGTGTGGCTACAGTATAGATTTAAAAGGCTTTGTATGTTGAGAGCAAACAGTGTAGTTGCACAACCTGGAGAAATATGATGATGATGATGGCCAGTGATGTTCATTCTGTTTGGGGTTGGTCAGCCACTCCTTTAGGGATTTATAGAGCCCATATTGTGGTCATTTCAGAGTCATATAATTTTAAACTTTGGTTTTCTACTAGAATAGGGTTATGTGCTTTAATGTTAAAAAAAAAAAAAAAAAAGTCATGATTTTGCTCGTATTGTCCATAATTGCAGCATTACTGTTTGCCTGTGCGTGCAGGCCCGAGCAGGAAACCTGATGACAACTCTTAAACGTATAAAAACTATAATCGCCTCCGAGAGGCAATTTGATTTGCGACACGGAAACTATTGCGATCATCTATAGCAGCGTAATGAATGCCATCGCAATTCAGCACATTAAAAAAATCAAAATTGCCTAACTATATACCCGGAATCCTTGTGAATGTAAAAGTATATGACACCTCCTCTATGTATCCTTGTTATTCCACATCCGCTAGCCCAGAGATTCCGCCAAACTCCACATGGCTATATCCTCATGTTCAGTAGGGTTATCACCATGGGAACAACATGGAAACCTCACCATCACACACATTAGTGCAGGGATCTGATCTGTGTTAGCCTCAGGCTCACTGTCCAGCAGGCTGTTAATGTCATAACTTGCCCCCAGGAGAAGCCACAGTAGCAACGTGCTGAGGTTAAAAGGCTAAACGAAAGCACAAACAAGTAAACCCACATCAAGCAGTAAAGCCTCCATGTATAAAATCAGATAATTGACAGCTGGTATCGATCATCCGTCAGCTTGAGTCTAACATTCCAGTTTCCTGGCATCAGTGGGAACATTTACCATTTCTGTCAAAAATAAAGTGGAACCCACCGGATGTTAACATCCTCAGATGGGGGGAGAGGATGAAGACTTTTGTGTTGATCCTTCCCGCCGGCAACAGAGAAACCGGTTTGCTTTTCAGTCGAAATCTTCCACATCTTCATAAAACAACGGCAGACAGTGAGGCTTCCGTGGGTCAGTAGCTGGAGGTGGTGCTGTGTTACATTGTGACTCACCATTCTAAGGAGGAAAAGGAAGGATTACCAACAACACAGCCAGTTCAGGAAGAAGTGCTTTCTTTGGAAGAGCCTCCCTTTGGTGGACTCTGGGGCTTTGCAAGCCTGGCCGACTGTTTACATTAACTACAACGTACGTAGCGTACTTTAGGAAAGTGAAAAACAAAAACAGCAGAATATGGACTCTTTAATACTTGACTCAATAAACAGCAAAAAATGTCTCATTAAAGTAGGAAATACAAACCTATTAAGTTTCAATGATGTTTCATGATTAAACTTAAGATTTTGATTCCATTCATCCCTTGATTCAAGCTTCCCCGTCACGAGCTGTAATCGCTCGTGGTAAATCTTTGTTGGTAGTAAAAAAAACTATATTTTTATTAGCCCACTAGTTCACAGTATTAGTTTCAATTGTATTTAAGATTCTTTTTTCGGTGTGAAAGCTCTGAAGTACAGGATATACAACGTATATGTACACACACACAATAGGTAAATATATACAGTATACTGTAAATATGGCAGCCATTTCCAAGCAGTGTTCTCTTCTGCTAGCTGTGTTGCAGCGTGTTACTGTTTTTCCAAATTCTGTTGCCACGAGTAACAGCAATAACAACAAGCACCTACACACTGGAAATAAGTTTTGACAAGGACGTACGTTAGGCGTTCTCCGCAGAGCTGTGAATACTTGTCTGGCAAAGCAAACTACTTAACTGGCCATGATTTTGCAGCCTCAACGTTGCTGCCACCTGGTCTTAGCGTCGCTAAAGATGAACATGATTGGTTTAAAGACATAGTAACCGCCAGAGTGTTTTTCTCCAACGGCAGAGTGATAACAGGTGCAGTCAGACCTCCCTCACAGTGCTGGGGAAATGAATCCGGTCAAGCAAGACAAGCAAATCAGCTCTTGCTGGGGCGCAAACACTGAGAGCAGGCGTGTGAATACTGGTGAGAGAGCCGTGTTTGAGGCCCTTCATGGTCGAAATCCCCGCTACCAGTGAAGAATATGCGATCAAATATCGGTTCTAGCTTTTATTTGTTCTAGAAAACATGAAAATGTGAGGTCCCCTGAGCCGGAGTGAAATGAAATTTGTTGCATTACAAACACGTTTTACATTTGGAGCTGGAATCAGGCGTTATCTTTCATTCACGCCCCAACCGGTCACAGCATTCATACACTTACTCAACTGCTCAACTGAACTAAAAATTCAGCCAAAAAAACAAACAAAAATAAAACGCCCAGTCAATTAAAAATCAGTTTTAATAAGAATAAGAATTTCATTTCCAAATGTGCATTCTAGTTTTGTGAATACAAAGTGGGAGTACTTGTAGGTTTGTTGTTAAGAGTGACCTCTTTCATACCATGTTGATCGTTAATGGTGCAGTATTGATTGGAGCACTTTGCGAGTCAATAGTGCTTCCTGTGGCCCGCTTGGAAACTTAAGACACCTGATAACTTTTAGCCCTCCTCAAAACTTGCAAGACGTGAAGCGTGCTGAGATTTCTGCCACCGAAACAGTGTTTTTCTTACGGTGATTATGCCACCCTTTCTTGCACTGCGGGGGCTGCAATTGCTCTTTAATCAACGTGTCTGCATGAATCACGCAGCCTGGAATCCCCACATCTTCTCGGGCTGCATGCTGTTTACCGGCATGCTGTGAGCCAGACACCACAAGCTGGGGCCCGTGTGTAGAAATATGACTGCTCCACTAACATATACACAAATACGCGGCGATTGCTGAGCACGGGGCTGGCGGTTGGAGGTTGTGTGTTCTGTGCGCCGGCGAGCTCACGCGCTCGCGTGTTTTGCATGCGCACCCGTGTTCCCCGGCTGAACTCGTGCATGCAGATGCATATAAGAAGAGCGTTTGAACAATACATAGGTATGTCCCGGCAACCGCGGTTAATGATGTCTGCCTCTCAGTGGGGGCGGCAATTTAACTGCTGAGCTGCTGTGAGAATTTTTATTTCTCCACTCCGCTTTCGGCTCCAGATGGGCCTCAATTTTCCCCATCCAAATTGGCTCATAATGACATATTTGGATTATTTTAGCACAGGGAGCCGCATCAACCCTACAAGTATTACTGCAGCAGAGCAATAAAGAGACATGTGCATCCGCTGAGGGGTCTTTTTGCTTCCTATCCTCCTTTCAGTTTTGATCGGCACCCTTGTTTTTTGAGCTCAAATTTTGGCACCGCCCGGATCGCGGCGGTTGCGGCGCGTATCGACAGCGATCGCATCTGTTTCGTCAGGTTATTCCTCAGTCACATCGTATTGATTTCCCAGAGGACACTGTCGCCGCTGACAGTCATCCTTACTTTGCGTCATGAAAAAGAAATCATCTCTGCGCTCGCAGATTACCGAATTCCGACGCGCCTCCGCAAACTCGCACTTTAGGAGAAATAAGGGGCGAAATGATAAATCAATATAAGACAAATGATTTTTGAATAACAGCAGAAAGGCAGGAAAAAAAAAACTGGAGTTCTTTTGCTGTGCTCATGCGTGGGCTCCTCAGAGATGAAATACACAGAGGTGAGAGTTAATTTCTGTTACTGTGCCAGCTCATTTACAGTATAAGCCAACCGAGTTTAATCTTACTGTCATCTCAAGAGCTCATTTATTTCAAACAAATAAAGATGAGCGCTGTGAGACAAAAAGGCGCATTTTAAGATCTTAAATTAGGTCTGGAATGAGACAAACCTATCTCGCAGGGCTTTCATTTAAGAGGTATGAGGTGATTGTCAAAATCTCATATTGCAGTCAAATTAAGCTGAGCTATACTGAAGAGAAATAGACCGGTAAAGAAGAGATCTTACGTCGCTTTCCTCGTGGATTCCTTTCAGACTGAATCTGCTGATGCGTTTACTGATGAGTGATTTTGCTAAAAGGCAGAAGGATTTTATAGAAGACAATGCTGATCATGCAGTGTATCAAATTGTTATATATCTCTATGTTAAACACTGTTCTCCATTTCTTATCGTAGCTGTAGAGATGTCGATGTCATATCTATTGGTATATTGATATCTCGACAACCATAGACTGAAATGTAAATTCATTGTCCTCAGCTGATGTATCCTCACCTCTTATGCCGTTTAATCATATGACAACCAGCTATTTGGAGACTTTAATTCATCCAACACTTTGTTTTCTGTTTTCTGACCACGTATCTACATGAGCAAAACACCAGATTTTGATTCTAAATACAAAACAAAAGAATTTCTTTGGTGTAATCTTAGCATATTCATTCATTTATCGTCAGATCAATGGCTTACAATGTGACTAATTCTTTGTGAGCAATCCCCCCCCCCAAGCAAAACGAAGTGGGTCAAAAAATATGTATAGAAATAGATGCCTTCTTCAGCTAAAAACAAAAACAAAAAACGTATCTCGGTGCATTCAATAACCTTTTTTAATATGTAAGAAATACACATCAAAGCTTATTTGGGGCCAATCAGCTTCTTCTTCTTCTTCTGTCCTTTTTTTATTTATTTATTTTTATTTAACGCACGAGCGACCTGCCTGGGTTTCTGTCTTTGAACATACGCACACAGAGCTGCTTCCCGCCTCGACCCACCTCTTACGTTTGCTCATTTTCCGGTGTGACCAAACGCAGCATACCTGCTGCCTGGTATTATTCTGAGGAAACTCTTTGGACTCTGCTGTATTTCCTTTTAGCATGATGACAGCGTTACGCAAGCACATCCCTTCAGTGTGGTAGGCTGGGCTAACTGAGAGACAGGTTGATTGACACATACACAGACGAATCAGTGTTGAACTTTGACTTGCGGTGCTTTTTCAGTGTTTTTCTATTGGTTATAAGAGCAGGCTGACTGACATATGTGCAGACAAATCAGTGCTGTCAGCAAGGTGCATTCTTTTGGCCTTTCTGTTGGTTGAAAAAGGGACAAGGACTCTTCCAAACCGGGACATATAGTGGTTTATAAGTGTTTGTTGGGAGACGAAGCTTGAACACGGGAAAGTGCTGGTCAAACCGGGACAAGTCACCCTATGGTAAACTCATCTCGCAACAGCATTAGCCGGTTAGCATCATCGCTGTGAGGCATCACTCATGATAAGCTGTGTGACCCACGGCGACACTATGACTCCAAATTCCTAAAACACGCAGAAGAAGAACACACGGTAAATAAATGAAGCAGTTTACCTGAAAACAAGGGCGATGCTATATTATGTCAACTTCAAAATAGTCCCGTCACCTTCACTATTTTCCCCACCAGGCTGATCCACGCTGGGATTTCTTCCCTGTTTTCAACATGTTTGCAAGGTATCGGTGTTCTTTTTTTTTTTTTTTTTTTTTTCTTTTTTTTTCCAGCCGGCAGAGCAGCAGCCTTTGTTGGTCCAGCAGTAAGTAAAGGCTGTTATTTTCAGCCCCGACATTCCTCCACTAGCCAACTGTCAGACAGCTAGTTGTTTGTGTGCGCTTGGCGTGCAGTGAACCTTGATGGGAGCCCTCACAACTGACACTCAGCATAATCACATTTTAACAGAGCTCCATCGTGTGCTGGTCTGTGTGCGCGCGCGTGCATGCGCGTGCGCGCGTGTGTGTATACGTGTGTGTGGACTGAGAGAAAGTGAGAGTGATCTCTCTATTTCTTGCAGGGCACACTCTGACGGCAGGCTTCAGAACAAGTGAGAGCTGTCATATTTCAACACCACTTCTGCGCCACATGTGCGTGACCACACATACAGAGAGATAACAGACACACACTCTTAACCCTTTACTCATCCCCCTCCCAGAATCTTTTCATCCCTCTCTCTTTCTCTCTCGCTATCTTCCTCACACACACACACGCACATGCACACGCACACGCACGCTCAGTGTGGCAGTTGCACAGGGGAGCGCCTGGTATTTGCTGCAGGGTGATTGCAGGTGGATCATGGCGTTGGCAGGGCTTTAGAGCTGTGCGGTTGCGTGGGAGGCTCAGT
>CAAKHG010030426.1:0-14663 GCA_901007715.1 Dactylopterus volitans | reverse complement strand
GAGTATGGGGGGGGGTGGCAGTGGGACAAGCTAAGCCTCAGACCGAGGCTTCATCTTTTTGACCTGGCACCTGGTCGGCAGAGAAAGTGATTTATTATACATATGTGCGAAGGGTCTGCCTGCACTGATCAAATGTTGGCTAAAATAACACCGAATCTGAATAATTTCTGAGGCTGACTGGATTTTATCCTTATTTGTTTTCCTGCCAAGAACAAAACTAAACTAAACCAAAGACATATACAAACACATATGTTTAATCAAACTTGGTGATGCAAACATTCTTTTATGGTGATAGGTTAATACATTTTGTAAAAAAAAAATAAAATAAAATGACTGTAACTCTGGAACTCACCCCCCAAATCCATCACAGACTGTACAGACCTCACCACCTTCAAATCAAAACTCAAAACCCACCTTTTTTAAACTAGCTTTTAATGCTTGACTATGTCTGTCTTCATTTTAATGCTGTCTTTAAACCTTTTATCCTGTTCTATTCTATTTTCTATGTTTGTTTTCGAATGCAGTTTCTGTATTTTTTAATTCTACTGTTGTAAAGTGTCTTTGAGCATTTGTAAAAGCGCTTACAAATACAATTTATTATTATTGCTATTACTGATGTTCTATTATTTTCTAGGGCCCCTGTCAGTCATGAGCCCTTAGAATTGTCATCCCGTTTTTCATATGCCAGCAGCAATGGCAAACACTAAAATGATATCTGACTTTCTAAAGTTAGGTATAGTCAATAGTTATTGGTAGCTAAATGTCACTTGATAGTATTTCAGGCAACAGAGGGGCCAGTTTACCAAGATGACGCCTCTTTGTAAATCTGCTGCAGCATCTCTTATGTACAGCTACTTTAGAGGGGCTATGAAGACAAGACAGCAGGGTCATCTGAGGATGAAGAACCCTCAAACTTACGGTTTGCAAGTTTGATAACACCAACATTATGATGCTGGAGGCCAAGTCGGTACCTGTGGGTCAGCTAAGCAGATGGGAGCACAAAGGTTGGGTTTAAACAAGACCATTAAGCACTGTGGCCTGACACCGCTGCAGGTAAAATCTATGATTTTCTGAAAAGATTCTGGACTTGACGAATGGTATTTGTGTTTGAAATCGTCCCAGAGATGTGAAATGTTTTTTTTTCTTTTTTTTTTTGTTTTCTTTTTTGAACTGAAATTTCGCTCTGAAGCAGAAAAATTGCAGAAGTGTGATGCTTCATATTTCTGACTGCGGATCTGAACTGATGGGAGCAGCGGACCACAATCTGTCTCCTCCATTTCGAAACAATCAGCCATGCTAGTCAGCTTTTCCATACACTGGATTGAAGATGAAACGGAATGAAATTTCATGATTTCGACATTGACAGACCCAAACATGCTGCATCAATCAGTCACTGAGCAGCTGTTTGCCCCATGCAGTGCAAATGATTGAGTGTGGGCTGCAAGAACAAAACATCCCGTCTTTCCTGTCAGTAACCCTTGGTAATCTGGCGAAGCACTGTTGCTGGTTACCATTTGGATCCATTGTGAATCGATTGAACTCACATGTCAAAAATGTCATCAGAAAGAATAAAGAGGGGTTGTTGCGGGGCTCTGAAAGCAAAACTCTACTGGCTTCATTCCCCTTTCTCATTATGCTTTGTGTATTTCTCAAAACGGGCACTTGAAATACGCTTCTGCAACTCAGTTAATCAGAACAGCATTTCGAAAAAGTATCATGTATGTCCTCCTGATTGGTACTCTTAAAGTTTCTTTTTAAAGGCTTGTGGAGGCAAATCGGACTTAGTTCCATCCATGCACTGCTGCAGTGCCATGATTGATTTGACCAACAGAGAAAAGTTGGCTGAACTTTCCTGGAAAAAAAAAAAAAAAACTTTAAAGAGGAACGCTGAGGAACGCTGGGGGAAGTTACCACCTTATCTTTCCAATACAAGATGAATTAGCAACATGTTTTCAACCTCTTAGCCGTGCTGGCGATGCAAAGGCACAGTGCCAATCTGTGCATCTTGGAAGTTTCCCTGTGTGAAACCGGCAGCATGGACCACCGGCTGCATGGATGGCGCCGACCTAAAATAACTTCAGTTTACGATATAAGGAGTAAAGCCAGTGTGTGTGATTTGTGATCTATGTATATATATATATATATATATATATAGCTTGTGAAAAGGTCTGTTGATTGGATTGTAATTTAAATTTGTACGGATTTCATGGTTCCCAAGGAACCCGGGACTCACAAAGGTGTGGCTGTAGCGTCTCAGTCTCATCTCATGGTCTTCAACAGCAGATAGGATTTTTCCATGACATGCATTTGAGTGAAGCTGCAGGTGGACTTTGTGTCACAACCCGCTCTCCCTAGAATTGCATTTCTATACAGTTTAACAGCATTTTGATTTTTTTTTTAACGTTTTGAGTCAAATGCATTTTCAATTCTATTGTCACGCATGTGTCACCGCTTTGGTTGTGGTTAGGGTTGGGCACAAGAAAAGGAGGGTTGGGGGGGAAAAAGGGTTTTGGTTTAAAACTTACAGTTTGGCAAATCTGTTGTCATGGTTCCAAAAATACCTGTGATTTTGGGTTCAGGGACAAACGTGGCAGATGGTTTGTAAAAGACTCTTTTGTGCTAAACGCGAAAGCCGTTGCAACACAGGATCAGACTGACGCATTCCACTCCAAAGTCAGGTCCTTACCAACCTTCCTCCTTAAATGGGCCTTCGCCGCTACGTTAAGATGCCATCACATCACCGGCTTTTCAATTGAACAAATGTAATTCAGAGTGCTGTTCAGTTCTGTGGAACATAATTATCAGGGGGCCAGGAATTGTGTTAAGGTCCACTTCCTCCCCTCCTCATTTGATTCACTTTTGCGTGGAGGAAGGGAATATCTGAACGGCACCAAATCAACCAATTAAACCTCTCAGGGCATTCTACATATAGAGCAGGTCTAGTCTTTTACAATATGATGTTATTCACTGTTCCGTGTTGGACATGAGAGTGGCATGTGTTTTACAGCTCTACTGGCACCGGCGCCACTGGCATCGCTTAACACCAGCATCATCGGCCAGCCAATTTCCTGTCATCCGCCGCATATATTAGCACATATTATATTTTTTCCTTTAGCCATGCTCTCTCTATTACCATAAACTGTCAATTTAGACCTTGTATTTTCAGGAGTCGAATCCTCCTACAACCCCTCCACCCCCTCCTCCATCCCCTTGGCAGTGTCGTTGGCGTAAAAGCAGCCTGTTGAGCAGCCATCAGTCTGCTGGCATTTGATCAATGCCCAGGTCCCTTTGTGCTGCTAAGTGACAGATAAAAGAGCCTGTTATCAGCTCCACAGCATCAGCTGCACATAGCTACGTTGCGGTGGCGGAACGGGCCAGTGGATGAGGGGTGCGGGTGCAGGGGTGGGACACCTCAGCCATGAGTTGAAGAGGAGAGAGGGGAGGGAGGTTGAGGAGAAGTGTTGCGCAGCATAGGTCAGTGCCTTGATACAAGGTTTTACAGCTGTCACAAAGCCTCCGGGGAAAAACACAGAGGTGGGAGGAGATGGGGAGACTGATGCTGAATAAAAGGGAGCGGCTGGACGCTGATGGATGGACTACAGCGTTGAACGTGTCAGAACATGAGGCAAAAATGAGTGGATGAGGAGAAAACACGCACATGTTCAAGCAAAACCATATAAATACAATATATATATTTTCACACACACTTCTTTATTCAAACGTCCTTTTGTTTTTTGTTTTTTTTTCGGCTAAAGGATACAACCTGACTCACAGTTATCCCCTTCAAGTCTCCAGCCCCATAAAAAAGCCGTACCTGCTCTTTGAGGGATCAATAAGGACCATTGACTGATGCGTGTTGAATATCTCTTTCCACGATCACTCTGTTGACAATTTAGTCAGCGTCGTCTCGCGTTTGAAGGAGACAAATACTCCCAGTTTATGGCAGCACTCCGACTAAAGCAAACACAAAACTTAATACTTGCAAACAGCCTAATGGATTGAAGTGTCCAATTCTCCAAAGCGAGGTACTGTATAAATGAGCAACAATGAAAAAATAAAACAGATTCTGAGGCAATGTGTGACAGGAGGAAGAAAAATGTGATGCTTGGGGGGGGCTTTCTTTTCTTTTTCTTTTTTTTTTTTGATGTAGATTACTCGGAGCGACAAAGAAAACAACGGTATGACAAAAGTCTGACAAGATGGCACATATCAGCTGCTATTAAAGACCCTGAAGCGCAGACAGAAATAGTTTCTTATTTCCCTAATTTACTGGATGGGAGGTGAGAGGAAATTTGGAAAATCATTTGACAGGATGTCTGCTCAGTTAAAAAGCCAGGACCCACATGATCAGCGAAAAAAAACAAAAGAATGTAAGAATGCTCTAATTCCTAATTCTGGCAGAGGTGAACTTTAATAACCTGCAACTTAGACGTGTAAAACTCTGAAAACAGCTATCAAAATGACAAAAAAAAACCAAAACGAATGAAAATAAAGTATAAAAAAATATTGATTTACACTTTTCCAAATGTCTGTCACTTATATGGTTATAATAATATAGAAACAGTATAGAAACAGTGGCTACAAATAATCCTAAGGTTACTTTAAAAAAAAAAATTACAGATGTATTATTGAAACAAATGTAACAGATTTAAGTACACCTTAAGTCAACACATTGTTGTCTTACTGTTTGTGCATATACATCAGCTTATAACAGCATTTTAAAGACGTGTCATGCTCTACATACACTGAACATCATATCATGATTCAGGGCTTGATATGTTATAGAACGCACACATTCAAATGTTATTCTGCTACATAGATTAGATGCCTGAATATTTTCATTTCATGCAACTTAATACTTTTTCTTGAGAATTTCTTCTTCAAAGCGGACAAGAATGTATCTCGAGATATGGCCTTGTTCATATTGACAAATGTATCTGCCAGAGTCTTATAGATTATACTACTCAACAACCTACGAACTCAGGCCGATCTTTAATAAAGGAGCTGCGAGGACCTGTTCCACTGAAAATTCATTCATTCATTCATTCATTCACTGTCTTCCGCTTATTCCGGCTATTCCGGGTCGCGGTCGTGCTGGAGCCGATCCCAGCTGTCGAATGGGCGAGCGGCGGGGTACAAACACCCTGGACGAGACGCCAGCTCATCGCAGGGCCACATGAAAGACATACAACCACACACACTCTCACACACACCTACGGGCAATTTAGAGTAGCCAGTTAACCTCAGCATGCTTTTGGAGGTGGGAGGAAGCCGGAGTACCCGGAGAGAACCCACGCAGACACGGGGAGAGCATGCGAACTCCACATAGAAAGACCCCAGGCCGGGAGTCGAACCTGCGACCTTCTTGCTATGAGGCAACGGTGCTAACCACCGCACCACCGTGTCGCCCTCCACTGAAAATTCCACTTTCTAAATCATTAGGCACTTGAATAGGAAAAAAGGTGCCTCTGTCATTCCCACTCAATGCACAACGCCTCTCACTAAAGATGTCATGGCAGAGGTGAACATTTTTGAGGAGGAGGACGAGCAGGAGAAAAAGAGAAAGTCGAGATCCTGATGTGTTGCGAGTCACTCAGTCAATGTAACGAATGATGTCCACACAAGAGGTCTTGTATGAGCGGCACGTGGCCCCCGCTGACAACAGAACTGCCCCTTTTTCAATTGTTTTTTTTTTTTTTTTCAAAAACAACTGAAAAATGTGGCCAAGATGTTTCCTGTGCTCCGTGTTTCCAGGACCGAGTAAATAAATGCGCCCTGAATTCTCACTAAAAAAGAAACACACAACCAACTAGATTCATTATTCTCCTCCCACCAACGAGAACAGTGAGAAAGTGACAATAATTACCTTTTCAGAATATTCACAGTTGGAATCGCAGTGCCATTTTCACCCATTTATGCTTCTCTCTCACATGACGATGGGTGCAAAATGACAGTTTCGGGAGTGTTTCTCACATTTTCTAAGATCCAGATGATTGACTGCGTGAGAGCTTGGGATGCCTGGAAGGAGGGGCCGCTGGCGGGGGATCGGATGGGAGGTAAGAACAGGATAGTGCATGAGTGTGTGTGTGGGTGTGGGTGTGTGTGTGTGTGAGTTGATTGGTAGGTAGAATGGTCTCTAATTGGTACAGGTCTGCTCTGTACCAGTGTCACTTACCAGTGTAAGCAAAAAAAAAAAAACAATAAACAATTTTTTTTTGGCTAATTTCTCTGAGTTCGGTTGTCAGTGGAAGACGCCAGGACATGAAAACACACTTTCAGACGCATTCGTCTGTCTTTACAGAGCTTTTGCTTCGCAGCTCTCGCCTCTTGCGTTTGTCTCCCACTTTCCTTCTGTCTCTCTCGTGCTTCTTATTGTTTCCCATCCATCTCTTGCTGTTGTCTGTTTTGGTCTGTGAATATTAAATGGCGCGCTGTCAGCAGGGAGCCCGCGCTCATTGAGATGCATGTTTGTGTGTCCGCGCGCTCGTGGCTCAACAGTCAAAATTGCCATATTTGTCCCAATTACAGACAATTCTGGCGCAGTGACCGAAATTTGCAGTGCATTCTCAAGCTTAATGAATTAAGACCAAGTGTGGGAATAAAATGTGTTTTTGCTCTCCAGCCTTATTTCTCGTGAAGAGTCACTGAATAGAAACTTGAAAGCAGCAGAGAGGGAGGGTTCAGTGGTAATTTCACAACCCTGGTTAACATGACTGAAAACAGTGTTTTTGTGTGTGTGTATGTATGTATGTGTGTGTGTGTGTGTGTGTGAGTGAGAGCTGCTGTCTGTGCGTCGCACCCGCTAACGCACAAAACAACGCGAAACGAGCGAACGTGTCTGTCGAATAGCTGCGCATTCTAATCTTTCGACATTTAATGAATTTCCTTGAAGCCGTTCTCACCAACACGAATTTTAATTGGCATGTTTACATTTGCGTGAAGACGTTTTGTTTTTTTTTGTTTTTTTTTCCCGTCGCGCCGCTGTGGTGACACCTCAAGCTACTCGGATGTATCCCTTTCTCCACATGGTTTAATGTACGACATATGTAGCCATCATTAATCTGCCACTGTTATGTGTGCATGCTTTGATTACATTTCCGCACATGTGACATCGATTGCACGCCTGTTTTTGTGGTGTTAGAGGGATCCTCCTCTGGGGCTCCTCCTGAGGTTTCTTGCTTTTTTTCCCTTTGAAAAGGTTTTTGGACGCTCTTCGACCCTCAAAACCGAGGGTTTCGTTCGCTGCATAGATTGGAAAAGCTCACTCGGCCAATGTGATTTGTGATTCTGGACCTTTCAAATAAAATTGTCTGGACATGATGACCAAATGGTGGATGATTCACTGTGACGAAATCCAGGAATAATCTATGGTGAAAAAAAAACAAAAATAAGAAGCAGAGCGCTGGCGTGCTGATTGCATAGTTGGTGTCACCCGAGCGCCGCAGCTGCTCATCCAGGCTCTGACCAAAGAGCTCGGGGTGCCACATGTGAGACGGGCGTCTAGAAGGCACGCCGCAGCTCCGCAAGCCGATCAAATGGTCCCTGTTGAGTGGAAGCTAACAGAGTCGAGCCGTGACCAGAGCTCCCCACGACACTGGTGAGTTCTTATTGGTTTACGACCACTGAAAAAGAATCACAGTGACAAACAGGATGCAGACCAGTAAAAGTCCTGTCAGTTTTGTGATGATGATAATCCAACAGGTCAAGGCAGATGGCCGCCCACCTCCAGCCAGGCTCCGTCTAAGGTTTCTGCCCGTTAAAGGGGAGTTTTTCCGCCATTGCCAAGTGCTTGCTCTTGGGGGATTTGTTGGGTCTCTGTAAATTAAAGAGTACTGTCTGTAAAGTGCCATCAGAGAACTTCTGTTGTGTTTTGGCGCTATATAAATAAATCTGATTTGATTTGATGAGATATTAATGCACATATTTTATGCAGTAAAAGGAATGTCATTAATGTTGCAAATTACGACTCAACTAAGGTAAAAAAACAAGTCTGTAGTGAACTACCTCCTTTAATTATTTTTTTAGTTTTCATTTCGTGTTCATTTCATCAATGTGAGCATTGTCATGATCATACCATACCATTTATTAAACTAGCATCAGTGTCTCATCATGTCATGTTGAAGGTGTTATTGCCCAGAGCTCCATGAGGAAGTCATAGCTAACAAAGCAAGAAACGCCAGGAAAAATCCCCATCTGAACTCAGACTCTTTGCTGTAGACAGCGACATTCGAGGTGAAACATCTCGTATTATCTGCAAATAATCTCCAACTGCCCCTCTTTCCAGCTGTAGACCAGCGTACTGCTGGAGCCGCCGGACAGACTGGAGCCTCAGTCGGTTATGACACCGCCGTGGTGAAATCACTGGTTTTCACAGTGTCTGGACTGGAGAAGCAACATAAAATCGCCGCGGAGATCTGTGCTCACGGTGATTATTAAAGCAGAAAATCTTCATAACGTAAGGTTTTATTTTGGACCCTGGACATTTCTTCCATCCATAAAGACCCAGCTATTTCTCTTAGTGGACCTTTTAACACCGCAGTCGCCATGGTTTTGCTGGCTACAATTTCATGCATTTGATCTCAGTCCCTCTTTTGAACTCAGTGCTGACTGAATGACGCTTGAGTGGTGATGAATGAAATTTGAGGCGAACAGTTTGTCATGACATCATAGAGAATTAACTTCTCTGTTGGTGGGTTCCACTTTTGTGTGGTGTGACGGAAAGTGCATTGGCATTGGTTGAATACGACTGCATGAATTAACATAATGAACGCAGTGTATTTTTGGCCACGTGTGGAAATTTCCATCAAAAACACATGCAACTCGCCGTGGATATGCGATTGTGTCCCGTAACTCTCCCTCTGTGTTTAATTAAGGGTTTAAAATTTTGAAAAAAGACTGTTGTATATGCTGAAAACCTAAGTGACCAATAGCATTCATCATAAAGATCGGGAAAAAAAACATGAATACATATCATTTCTATGGCAGTCTTCGCTGGGAGTTATTTTTCGCCCCGAGGGACACAAGTGTCGCACTTTCTATCCACTCTGGCACTGCACAAAAAAATAAAAAACAGGTTCTAATCACAAATACTGGCGTTTAAGGGGTAAACATTTTGGAAGAGATTGAATTTTTGCTGAATATGTTGAGAACTGAAGTTACAAATAGTACTGATAAATAATTTAGAGAAAAATACATGAATACATAATATTTATATTGCAGTCTTTATTGGGGGTTATTTTTTTTTTACCATGAGGGACATGGTCGCCACACCTTTTAAGTACTGCACCAGGGTTAAGTGCTTCAGGATTCTTTACCTCTTACAGTGTAAAGTTGATAGTGTCTTTAGCACTTGGAAGATATAACGATAGTTTACGGGGAGGAGGAGCCAGCCGCTTCCTGGTGTTGGTAACAAAGGGTTACACATTTCCTTTGTACTTTAATCGAACCTTTATTTTTTCGGATCCAGCCCAGATTCGGAGACAAAGGAAACATGAAAGCGACGCTTTAAAGGGGACCAATGTTAACGCAGATGGTGTTGTTTTTAATGGTCATTGCATCAGTCTCATACAATTTAATGGCATCTGTTTCCTGCTTAAGTTTCGAACTGTATTGGTAATAACAAACTTAGCTAAAGTTAGTTGTTGGTTTTCTGGGTTTTTTTTGGTTGTTGTTGTTGTTTTTTTCTTTTTCACAAGATGTTTTAAGAATTTGGAGGCTGCCAGCAAAGGAACAGGCAGATGACTGAACATTTTACATAGACAAAACATTAAGAAGAAGTTCTCTGGTCTTGCAGCAGTGAAAATGTTCTCCCCCAGGAAAGCTGCATGAAAGAAAACAAGACCGACTCCGACTGCCGGAGAGGAGCTTTACTTTTTCTTAACACAGCGCATACAGTCGGGATATCATTTCTCACTTCTTCAGGGCCTCGCAGTGTAGAGAGAGGTGCCTCAAAGAATGTGTGCTCGCTGTGACTGTGTTTGTACAGCTGGGAAATACCAAAGATGCTATGCTAGATGCTACACGGCTGCTCCGCAGTCCTTTGTCACACCGTTGCATCGTGTTACCGGCGGAGTTCCAGCGGACTGGAAGGCTCAGTATGAACCCCTTTGTCTTTGCATTCGCATGATGTATGTAACAGATTCATACAACTAAATTGTGTTTGGCACTAGAAATTACTGGAAAGAGCAACCACGAGCACGCTCTAATCAGGACAAGACCCCATACATTGCTGCACACAAGGCTATACTTTTTGCATTTGATCTCACTTTTGATTCTTAAAATCTTATTTCTTCATAGCAAATGACCAGGTTGTCTCTCTGTACTGTTCATGTATATCTTCAGTGGCACATAAAAAACGCTGCCCTTTTTTTTTTTTCTTCCCCTTTTTCTTTGCTCTTATCGCAGGCTGTTGTTGTGCTGGGGGCCTGTTCATAGCTTGGTGCCAATTTAGAATTGACATTCGAGTAAAGGAAAAGAGGCTGAAGCAGGACATGTTGTGGGTAAAGTGTCAGCTGTGGGTGTTTTTCTTGACATGTTCTGCAAACCTCCACTTCTGTGTGAGGAGGACTGGAGGCTAAGAAAAACAAGTTTGGGTGATGTGGGTTAACACAGGTTTCGATGTGTCTGCATCTGCTGCCAGGTGTGTGTGTGTGTGTGTGTGTGTGCGAGTGTGTGTGTGTGCAGGCCACACATCAGGTGGCAGATGGTAAGTGACATTGCCTTAAAGATTGACAGGTTTTATCGTGTGTTTGTGAGCTCCCATCCACCAACTTGTCCACCATGTGACACGGCCTGTCACACCACTTTGTCACACTGGAAGAGAGAGGCTGTAACAAACAAACACACGCGTACACGCGCGCGCACACACTCGCACGCACGCAGGCAGGCACACACACACGCACAGAACACAGCACAATCCATTTCAACATTTAGATCAGGCTCAGAGAGGGGGGAATGAAGGAGCAGAAAGACTGATAAGGAGACGGGAGAGAAATAGATTTCTTATTCACAAGGGAGAAAAGTGAATTGTTGTTCACAGATTTGAGGGCCATTTAGGAGAAAGAGCCACATCAAAAATGAGATGTTTGTTATTCATGAACTGAACTAGAAACTCCCAGTGTGAAGGGCAGAATAGAAAGTACACAGCAGCTTACAGACTTATAGGGATTCGCAATGTGGGGGTCTGATGTAATAGTGTCAGATGTGCGTGTACACACACACGCACACGCGCACACGCACGCCACCATCATCGTGACAGCATCAAAATACAGTAGAAGCTTGCCTTTCCTTCTATCCTTGTTTTTCTGTATTCTTAGCTAAAGTAATTAATGCCTGCTGCTGCGTGTCTGACAGCATGGCATTTTCATTCCAAAAGATCAACTCACCAGCACTCAAGTATTAAAAATACTGTTGTGCTTGAATTTGCTCCGTTTTTTTTTAGCACCAGATAAACGAAGCGCAGCTGAAAAGAAGACTTAACTTTATTCACTACCTCATTATTCCCTGAAGCGATGGATTCTGGCTTTCTCCAAGAGCAATGCTGAGTGTGGTGGGTCGAAGACATCTGGAGGAGGGAGTCAGACCTAGGAGATGTGGAATGGAGCCATAGACCCAGTGGCCTGCACGAAACCCCAGGCTCAACACCTGGGGGCTGTACAAGGAAAGAAACCCCCATGTGGACAGTGATGGGGTTGAAGAGGGGGTGAGCGGAAGGCCCCAGGCTGATGGCCTGAGGCTTGAGAGCAACGGAGCTGAAGGCCTCAGGCAGATGGAGCTGCTCTGGAGCAGCCTAATTCAGTTCCTCTCAGAGGGATGCTGAGACTGCTGGATCCATTTTTTATCAGTTCACATTTAACGCTGGCACGGACAGAGTCTGGCACTGCTGAGTAATGTTGGTCACATAGTATTGTCACATTCTTAGCTCAGGAACCAGACTCAAGCTCTGAAAAACACAAACAAGGCATCAGTTCATAGGAAGAGTTTTCGATCAGATACCTGAAGAGGACAACAAGAAATCTGGTCGACATCTATAAATAGGATGGTAAAGACATGGATCCATATGCAAAGGTTCTTAGAAAGGAAGTCCAATAGCAAAACAACCAATGGAGTCACCAGGAAAGCTCGGAATGACAAGACATGGCCATTGAGAGTACATGAAATGGATAGAAAGTGTGGCATATGCGTAGTACAATGACAGTTTAGCAAATGGGGGAGGCTGGACGTCGCACACAAGGGACCTATAAATCAACAACAAAGAAAATATACAAAGACAAGAAGGTAAACACCTTTTGAAATAAGGCAGGAAATAACTCAAACAGGATTCAAAGCATAAAACGGTCCCGGCGGTTCATCTACGCAGGACCTCAGTTGGATGTCGGGCGCTCGCCATAACAATACTGGCCTCCAAATAGAGCACGACTGACGTTTGACATTGATGTTTTGCAAAGAGGAAAATTACTGCAACAAACTAGGTCACAGATAAAGGTAGCGTCCCTTTGATGTCGGTAGTGGTTAAAAAAAAAACACTCTTTTTTTTTCTTTCTCAATATGGGATTTAATGGGTCTGGCAACATTGCAAACTGGACTGGAATAGAGATTAACCTTAATCCTACCAATTTCGGTCCCCTCGCACCACAGACATTTACTTTTTGTCATATCTCTCTGGTGCTTTATTCGCTCATCCCAATATTCTCTTTGTTGTCGTTAATGACATTATTTCATTGTTTTCTGTTTCTGTTTTCATTACTGCTTTTTTAAAAATAGAAGTGAACGGCGTCCTGGGGGAAACCAGTCAAAAGAAGGCAATCCGTCTTGTGCAGTTCTAATAGATGGAGCTGTTTTTTGTGCTTATTTGCCACGGCTCCTAATTTAACCTATCACAAACTATCGGCGTGCAGAGCTGCTCTATCACTCACTTTGAAGGCGGCAGACGGATTTCCACATCTAATCTATCAACACCCCCAATCACAATGACCCAAAAATACGATATATAATACCAAATAAACTATCAAATTAAACACTTATGTTCGATTATATGAGACAATATGGTAAAATACTACAACGACATGCACTCAGGGCGTGCTCAGAGCGTGGGAAGGAGTGTGGTTGTAAGCTCTTGCTGATGCTGGGAAGGAAAAGGAGCATGCATGGAGAAGAAGATGCAGACATTTTTACCGGAAATTACGGAATAAAATGTGAAACAAATGCTACATTTTGAATGTGTGTGGTACAAATTGTCTGAAATTTTCATTTAACACAGCTGTAATCATCGGCTTTTCACGTGATTTCAATAAAACTTCAATGTTTTGAGAGAAAATAAGTTTTCCTATGATTGTACAGCAGTCTTCATTTATTCTTTTTTTTTTTTTGATTTCCCCGTGCTAGTTCATATTTGTTGACAGTAAAATTACATCTGATTAAAAAACAAAACAAAAAAAAACACCTGTCATGACCTGCTGTTTGATTGGCATTTCTATATATAATAGACTATGTTTATCAGAGAGGAAGTCTAACCATCTGATCTGAATGAGCTACCATCAGTGTTTGACTACGGTCAGTGGTTGCCATGGTGACGGCTGTCCCTCAACTTACCAGTACAGTATTTTCATTTTTGCACAAGCACCTTGTAACTTTGTTAACTTTGTTATTATCCATTCTGATTATAAAGTGTTCCATGGCCTTTTCAATGGACAGATGTTAATCACGTAATGGTGACTGGATTGATGTGAGTAATTGAAGCAGTTCAGTCAGTTCAGTTCAGTGATTTGCCTGTTTATTTTGAAGCAATGTTATGTAATATATGAAGCCATTGTATGAATGAAACAAAATTATCAGCATTGAACAGAACATCTGTGCAGATAAAGCTTTATGAATATTGTTACACTCTGAACTTGGGTAGATAAATCTTGATGGAACGTTAGAGAGGATATGTGGCTGCAAAAGTTAGTGTAAGCCCTCTCTCCGCTGAAACGCCTGGTGGTTGTTTGGTCCGTCCGCCCCTCCTGCCACACAACCAGAACTTACAGTATTTTATGTGTCTATAAAGGTGTCAAAATCCAGTAGCGTCAATATTCATGTGGATGTTTTCACGCTGAAAGGCCGCTGCTGAGTGCAGATGCCAAAGGATACCTTGTGAGTCAAAGATGAGCTGGGGACACTGATATTTGGCATTGAGGGACGGACACATTATCATGGAATTATCAGTCAGGTTGGTTCGAATATTAACTTTTACAATAGAACTTCAGTCTTCTACAAGCAATCACTGGCGAGAACGTTAAGTACAGTAGGAGACGAACTGATGTACAAGATTGTTGCAGTTATTCAGTGACAGTAACCAAATTTAGATCATGCGATCAGTTTCAGACAGTTTAATTTCATCAGTGAAAACACAGATTTTACTCAAAATCACATTTTCAAATTCATTTCCCCCCATTTTATATCACTATTATATAGAGCTTTAGCTGCAGTCATTGTTTGATGAAGTCAACTTTATGCTAATATCTTGTCGATGTTTCAGAAAAATTTCTTGATTTCTATATTTTTTCCAACAAAGTAAAAGTGATCAACACAGCATCAACACAATAACTGAAAAAAAAGGCTTGCTTGAAAAATAACAAATAGCATGACCGTCCTAATGTTTGTTTTCTTCTGGACGTTCATCAAGC
>CAAKHG010030419.1:1932-17285 GCA_901007715.1 Dactylopterus volitans | reverse complement strand
AGTAGCTGCCACTGTTTGCGACTGGACTCACTCACTATTCAAAACAATAGAGGACCTGGTCAGATCAACAGATTAACACTCAGCTGGTGTTCTCGAGACAGGCATGCTGATAGAACATCACATCACCACACTTGCTCTGTCTCCGAAGCTATCATCACCTCTCTGATGTGCTGCAAGCCACTATACAAAATAACCCAGAGGGCCTAATCACAACAGAGAGCTCACAACTGGCGGACTGAAAGAACAACGCAGGGTTGTATTTTTCTTCCAAACAGAATTCCCACTTGGAGTTTTCCTTTCTGCATGTTTCTGCCTCTGTGACTCCTCCACACCACAGATCATCCAGGTGATTTGGAGGTGCTAACTATTAATCACATGGTTTGAGTGCTGTAATGGCACAGCCGGAGCAGAGGTGAGCTTGCTGGAAAGCAGGTGACCCTCCCTCACTACCTACCATAATCCCACCCCATGCCCCAATAAATTCACTGTAGGATTTTCACAGAATCTAAGTGCTGCCTTTCGACCAGACCACCTTCTTTCATTGCTCTGTGGTCTGGTTCTGATTACAGGAGTCAGCATCAGCACCCATACGCAACAAACGATGATGCACTGTGTATTCTGACAAGAACCAGCATTAGCAGAGCAATTGTAGCCATAGTAGCTCATCTGTTGGATCGGAAGAGACAGGCTAGCATTTGCTCCCCACATCCATCAATGAGCCTTGGGCACCTACGGCCCTGTTGCCAGTTCACCGCTTTTCCTTCCTTGGACTAATTTTGATAGGTACTGACCATAAGAGCTGCAGTTTTGGAGAAACTCTGACCCAGTCATAACCATCACAATCTGGCCCTTGTCAAAGTCGCTAAAATCCTTACTCTTGCCCATTTTTCCTACTTTTAACATGCCAAGTTTGACAAAATGTTCACTTGCTGCCTCTGGAACTAACTCTCCAAACCCAGCAGAGAATGTACCGATATCCAAACTTTCAAAACCCAGCTCAAAACCCATCTTTTTTAATTAGCTTCTAATGTCTGATTGTGTCTGTCTAATTTTGATTGCTGTTTTCATGTTTGTTCTTTTCTTTTCTTTTGTTTTTTGACGTATTGTTATTTTTTATCACTGTAAAGTGTCTTTGAGCACCTATAAAAGCGCTTACAAATAGGATGTATTATTATTATCATCATCATAATATATCCCACCCACTAACAGGTGCCATGATAACATGCATATAATCAGTGTTAATCACTTTACTTGTAGGTGGTCATAATGTTATTGTCACGGCCACAAAGGTTGGAGTTTGGTATGCACTTCTGTTTTGGGGTCACGGTTTGGTACAACATGGAAATAAGCAACATAAAGTCTTGAATCTACAACTTTTGCTATCTTTTCATTCATTTTGGGCAGTTGTGCAAATTACACTTTGTGGTGTTTAGAACTACCTGAGATGGTTGGTACAGCTTTGTATCAACAGTGCACAGTGAAGAAACCATACACTCTCACAGGAGTCATATTTTAAAAAGCAATAGGTCACAATCTGTCTCAAAACTCAACGGTATCGCTGGTGTTAAAAAAGTTCAAAATGAATACATTAATGAAAATAAAACTTGTACATTAGTATGGGTTAAATTTGTTTCACTTACAGGAGAATATACGTAAGCATTCAAAGCTTAACATACTCACACAGTAACTCAGTCACCGCTCATGTTATGTCTGCTAATGGCAGGAACCACTGACTGGTGTGTGTCTGTGTGTGTATGTGTGCACAGGATGGGACATTGTAACAAGGCTCCAGCGGAAGTGGGATCCTCTATTACTGTATATGGGTATATAGTTGTGTAAAGGTAAATGCTTCTTTCCTTGGTAATGTCATCGGACCAGTCCGCTTTCACATGGAGAAGCTTCTTAAAACCAGCAGGGAAAAGTTGTTGAACTCCTCTTGGCCAGGTCACTTTTGAAAAAGAGATTCTATATCTCAGTAAGCCTTACCTGGTTAAATAAAGGTTAGATAAAAAAATGAATACAGCTGCTGTTGTAGATTTATGACATCCTGCCAGTGTACTCACACAAAAGCAGACAGTTCTATAACAGGTAGATAATACAATAGTCAGACCATGAAAAAATGGGTCATAATGAGGAATTTCCTCAAGGCGGTGAGTGACATGCTTAGTGCTTAATATAACTTACTTAACTTTCAACTTTGCAATCACATTACTTAAATGTGATCAAAATTCTTTAGTTGTATTTCCTATTCAGTATCTTCAATGTGACAAAAAATGGGGGGACTAACTTAATTAAGGGCAAATAAGACTATATATTTTAAACAAACTTAGATAACTGAGAAAGCAAACAGTATGCTGGGAAAAACAATGTTGAATAAAAAAGTTCAAAAATGTTCATATATACAGTATGTCTATTATAGTTGATGCTAATGCAGTCATTGAAGCATCAAAAGCGCCAGTGCTGTTGCTCACACGTCTGCACTCTGGCACATGTATGCGGTGCCTGTACAGCTCTGCAGCAGGACTGGGGCTGGTTAACTCACAGAATAAAAATACATTCTAAATTGAAAGGAATAGGTTTAAAAATGTAAGAAAACAATTAAAGAACATGTAATCAAAAGGCAAAATCAGACAAATTGTTAAAAAAAAATATTTGTAATGGATTATGCTTACAATTTATGGGAAAGTCACAGTGAAAGATAATGTGTTGAGCCCTGATTAAATGAGCTGACTTTTTTTTTTTTTTTTTAATTTAGCAGACCTCAAGTATTCAGGAAGCTTGTTCCACAGATGGGAGCATAGAAAAAGCAACTCCGCCTTGCTTGGTTTTGATCCCGGGAAATGTAGATCAGAGACGTAATTAGGCACAAGACCATCTCGTGCTTTGTCAACCAGTAGGATTTTGAATTTGACTCTTCGAAACACAATGCAGCAGTTTGTGTTGGTGAGTTGGTGGCAGCTGCATTCCTGTGAAGACACCATGACAATAATGTAGCCTGCTGAAGATGAAGGCAAGAATATGTTATTCTGTATCATGTTTAGACAGACATCCTTTAACTACAGTACATCTTCCAACACGGCATCCTCAGAAAGTTGTGGTTGCCATAGTATAGAGATAGGCTTTAGTTTAGTTTCTGGGTCACTGGATTTGTTAAGTAAGTTTCATTTGATGGCTAAAGTTGTTTGTGCAGCAACTGTGGCTCGGCGAGGTCTCTGGAAGAATTATCTTCTTTGTCTCTGCTGTCACTGCTTAGATTCAGTTACCTTTATAACACAGTGCAGGATCAGTATGACCTTTCATTGCTAGCCTCTGAATATATTCTAGCAACAATAGTCATCCAGTATGTACTGTGCAAAAACACAAAAGGCTCATACGCCTCCCATATGTGACATTAGCTTAATGCCAACATGCATCCATCTTGTTTACACAGTTGATATGACAGTAAACAAAATAAATTATAATGATTTCTTGTTTTTGTTTTTTTTTTACTTTCTAAACTTCTTTTTACAGATTTATGGTGCCCTTGACAATAAATTTGCCGATAAAACATATACTGATATACTGTTGATGAGCTGTGTAGTAAAGAAACA
Source organism: Dactylopterus volitans (assembly GCA_901007715.1). Lineage (NCBI taxonomy): Eukaryota > Metazoa > Chordata > Actinopteri > Syngnathiformes > Dactylopteridae > Dactylopterus > Dactylopterus volitans. The sequence goes on along the minus strand of CAAKHG010030419.1, from coordinate 13,695 downwards.
ACAAGCACCTGAAACTACACAGGTAATACATTGCCTATACCAAGTTAAATGTATCCATGAATTGTGAGCTACGTATAGAGATGGATTTTCATCTCCTATATTTGAATAGTGACTGAAATAAGTTGAAATATGAGTTTTTCTTGAAGAAGAAACATGCACTGTTTACTAAAACAAAAAGAAGATTCATTCAGCCACTGCATGTTGTTTAATTTTTAATTTACAAATTAAAGGGCAAAAAGACTCTATGATTTAGTGGGTTACCACCCACTTCAAACTGGGTCATTAATGAAGCCACTGGGGCTCAAACCGGATAAATGATCCTCAACAGCATTGTAAGTACGACTCAGAAGTTCATCTCACAGGGTTATGTTCACAAAGTTCATGAAGGCGTAGTAATAGGGTTGTGTGGAAATCTATATGTTAAAGCATTTTCACAAAGGAACAGGGCTATTGTCTCTTTATTTCAAGACAGCCCAATTGCTTCAGATTTCACTTGTTGCCCTTAGGATATGGTCCAGACTGGGGCTCTCCTTCTTAATACAATACAGGCGTTCACATATAGAAAGACGCTTTGACCTTCTTTTGGACCAATCCCGGAGGACACACTTACTTATAAAGGCCCCCGAACAGAACCCAAAGACTTCAAACAAACATCTGCCAGCCACAAAGATCTGCAGCCGTCAGCAGCATAGTCCAAATTTTTCTCAGAGAGGATAACAAATCCACAGCCAAGCTGAAGAGCAATGATGAGGATTCTTTTAATTTTACTCTCCATTATAGCAAGAAGTAGTCAGTTGAATCTGAGTGATTGTGGATCAGAAGCAAGAAGACCACAGATCACTGACATTGCCGTGCAGTGTGGCACTTCATCCATCAGCCTGGAGATCGAAGTCTGCCCGGTCATCTACACCGGCTACAATGAAACTCTTCTGATCCTAAACCACATGATGGACCCAGCTTGCAGAGCGACCCTGGACGATTCCGTGACTCCCCCGGTTGCTCGGTTTAACTTCCCCCTCAATATGACCCACGCCTGCGGAAGTGTCTTCCGTACCACCAGTGCCGCTGGGACGGGCATATTTGCTGACTTTTCCAACATCCAGACTGTCAACATCAGTGGTGTTGTTCGGTCCCTCGATCCCACCACGGGCACCATCACTTACAATGCTGAGCTGAAGTACTACTACTCCTGCGCATACCCCTTAGAATACCTGATCAACAACACCCAAATTGATGTCTCAGCCTCCTCCATTTCAATCAAGGACAACAATGGAAGTTTCATCAGCACCTTGAGCATGGAGCTGTTCTTTGATGCCGACTACGCCAAGCCAATGGTCATCCCACAGCTGGGGCTCGAACTGAGGACCAGTGTGTATGTGGAGGTTAAGGCCACCAACTTGACAGGGCAGTATCATGTTCTGCTTGACCGCTGCTATGCTTCCATCTCCCCGCTGCCATCCAACTCCAGCTTCTTCAACCTCTTTGTTCCCTGTTCCAAGGACCAGTTCACAACCATGATCGAGAATGGCGACAGCCAAAGTGCCCGCTTCCACTTTCCAGCCTTCCGTTTCATTGAGCAGCAGAATGAGACCGTGTCCACCTACTTCCTCCATTGCATCACCCGGCTCTGCGAGAGAAGCACCTGCAGCACATTCAAGCAGTGCAACAACAGGAGGAAGAGGAACACTCTGGATACAACAGACGGCCTAACTGAGCCGTACACCATCACCTCGCAAGAGATCATCACCAAAACCGAGAGCTCTGAGTCCAAAGAGAAACCCCTTGGTGCCACAGAAGAGGATGACTCTGCTGTTGGGCTCGGTGTGGCTGTGGGCATCCTCGCCTTTGCCTGTGCCATTGCCCTTGGTGTTGCAGCCGTATTTTACAAGAAGCTCAGGAACTAAGGAGGCATAATACAGGATGCTAGCCTCAGGCCTGTGGGCCAAATACTTTTTGAGGTGTGCTGAATCCGCTCACTCATTTTACTCCTCTGGTGGAGGACTGGGCCTGCGTTTGATGGGAGATCTTTGTATGTCTGCTACTGTAGCCTTAACTGAAATAGTCTGGATAATAGCTGAGGAGATTGTTGCATTGCAGAGGATCGAGTAGATATGTTAGTGTTAAAAAAAAAAGAAGCTATAAGTGTTAATGCATGTCTGCACTTTATAAGCTTTGAAAAAAATCATAGAAGGAAAAAAAAAAGGTAACGGGATGGAAAATTTGCAAACAAGATGACAGAAATCCCAATCCACAAGTGGAGGTTAGGTGTGTTGGGATGTTTTGAAAGCGAAGTCAAAGTACCTTTCAAAGTATTATGTCATTTATGTAATTTATTGAAATCATCTCAAAGTTTTTGAGTAAAAGCATTAAACTGAAATGTGTCTTTCATTGTTTCACTGCAGTGAATGCAAATTAATTCACCTTTTGGACTAATCCCATTACCCCAGCCCAAAATGACCCAATCCACCATGTGTTCAAGCATGCGCAAATCATTAACTGACAAACAAGACATTGTGTGGAGACAGTGTGTCTGTAATGAAGCATCAATTTGTTCAATATCATTGAATTTGTAGACATTTCTCTGTAACCATTAACTGATGTATGTAATAAACTAGTAAATAAATGATGAGTGTGTTTTCATTAATGTGTGATAGTGCACGTAAAAACATAAAACCACATTAAAAAGGTGAACAATATCTATGCTTCTTTTTCTCTTGTGTGGTAATACGCTGGTCACAAACACATAGTGGGAAACCGTGAAATGTCGACCGCATTTTAAAACAACACTTACATGTAATTATAGTCGTTTTTTTTTTTTTAGCACCTTAGCATGCAAAGATATAAACTGTGATTATTTTTTTTTTTAGCTTTTTTAGCAACATTTACTGCAAAGAAAAAACAATTGCTTGATAAAAATTATGCTACTCAAAAAAGGCAGTAATGAAAACAAAACAAAATGTAATGGAATATTGTCTGTTGGATGGGAAAGATTGCTACTCTTAATCATGATGCTTTAAGGCAAATCACTGGAAATATGATTCTGTAATAAAACTAGTTTGGATATGCAGTACAGTGGTGCAAAAACATATAAGAAACCCTACAACACCCTGAACGCACCAGGCTTATTGTCTTCTGAAGCCATGCAAACTTTCTAAAGTCATCTTATCGTCTTCTGCTTATTCTGGTTCGCGGTCATGCTGGAGCCGATCCCAGCTGACAACGGGCAAACGGCGGGGTACACCTCGGACAAGTTGCCAGCTCATCACACATGAAGGACAGACAACCCTCGGCATGCTTTTTGCGGTGGTTGGAAGCCAGAGTACTTGGAGATAGAAAGATCATAGAAAGAAGACCTGTAACCTTCTTGCTACGAGGCAATGGTGCTAACCACCGCACCACCGTGTCGCCCAACTGTCTGAAGTATTTGTAGTAAAACTAGTTTAATAGTACCAGTGTCACACAAATACGGCAAATGATGGAGTGAAGATTCCACAGCAGCAGAGAATCAAGCATTGCAACACTTAGCAAAACGTAAGACAGCTACACAGTCACACGATACCAGCGATGTAGCATCCTCATGGCTTATGGATGGTGGCATCCATGTATTTTGGGCAAATTCTCAAACATTTGGTGAGCACTTCTAGTTTGGACGACTGCTGTTTGAATAGCAGCTTGACATCAGAATCAGATGAGAATCAGAAATGCTTTATTAATCCCGGAGGGAATTGTCTAAGCGATATCAGCATGCTTTGGGTAGTTCGCACAAGTGCAAGAGTTATTCGATAGACAAAGACAAGCCTGTGAACACTGGCGGGGGTTCACCACTCTCTAGATCTAGAACACCTCTTTACTTAAATTTAAAAAAATAAAAATAAAACCTTTCCTCTTTTAATTTCCATTCTTTCCTGCTTTGCCTCAGGCACTCACATCTTATTCAGGCTTAAACCAGCTTCAGGACTCTTACTCACATTGTTCTCTCCTGACTAGATCCTTGTTTGTATTGTTGAACTCTCACATGTATGTCACTTTGGATAAAAGCATCTGCTAAATGAATTGTAGAATTGTAGATGCTTCAGCTTAGCATGCCCTGTCTTTGTACTTTTACTTTGTATAATATTGAACTATTTACTGAACAAAAACCTTATTTGTGTAAGCTTCGTTGTCTGTCTCTGCTTTATGTTGCAGCCCATAAGTTAGGTTTTAGCACTCGCTTGCCACTTTTGCAGAAGTCTTATCGTTGCACTGTGCTGTCAATGCCACTAAAGATCTCTCTGAGCACCTGATGAGTACCCTGAATGCACCACCACTCATAATTTTGCAATCCCGATTAAACACTGAAAAGTGAATAATAATTATTCTTAAGAAATCTTTAGCTGTTACTAGATGATGTTATAGCATGAGATGAGAGGAAACCAATGACTCCCCCCTGAATGGAAAATTAATCCAAAATGGAACATACTTTAGCTAAATTTTGTAAATCCACAGATAAAATGTGTCCAATCTGTGTGCCACCCAGAGCCACCAGAGCTATCTGGTGCTGCAACCATCTGGTTCTCTGAGCCGGTTAAAACAAACTATGAGAAATATTAGCAGAAAATTCCAGGTCTGTGGAGATGGCTCACCACTTCTCACATTTTTACAGAGTTGTAAATTACAGGCAAGTCACTGCTGTATGTGTCTACACAGAGTAGCGCAGGAAAAGACATACAGGATGAAAGTCAGATGGAAAAAACACAGCTTGAGAAGAAACATTTGGCATTGTTGAACAGCCTTCACTGTAAACCTATCCACACATGTGGCTTAGTTTCTCCCGCTCACTCACACACACACGCACACACCACATGGAGCAAGTTATGCACGGGTTTCACATTAAACCCTGAACCTGATCAGATCATTATTTGCTGTAGAGATGGGCAAATATGGAATTGAACTGTTTCCCAGCGTCATGCAGGATTCGATCTGCAGCAGTTGAGCATCCAGGAAGGTTTTGGCTGGGAAATGATAAGAGCTAAAGAGAAGAAAGACTGGAGACTGTGAGTGAGGTAGTAGGAAGGAGGCCCAGTTTTGATTGCTCTCCTGAGTATAAGCATTATATATTCGATGAGATTTATTCTCTGAGGCTTTCTTTAGGGGAGTTGAGTTTACTGGGTAGTCTATTTGTCTGCCTGACTGTCCCTGACTCCAGCTGAAATGTGCATATGCTGCAGATTGTATTTCATTGATGCAAAGATTGTAACTTTAGTCTTATTTTGAGGGCAGAGCTGCCCTGAATCTTATTGGCTTAGAGAAACCTCAAAGAACCAGGTTACGCTAGCCAGAGGTATATTTTGAATTTCTGCTGCATGTGGTCAGTGGGACCAGCTGGAGAAGGGACAGGTTTCAGCAGCTCAAATGTAGCAATTCATTACCCTCCTTGTGAAGAACAGTCAGGAACAGTCGCTGTATGAATCAACTGATGCACAGTTGATAGTGTCAGTCACTGGAAATCCAGGAGAAAATAAACAGCATGAGACATAAAATAAAATGCTATAATAAAACACAGTAATGAAATCAGAAACCTCCTGGCTTTTGTGCCACTTAAGCAGATACTGAATCTCTAGGTTATGTTTCCTGCTTTGGCTTTATTATAACAGCCAGCGGCCTTGAGCAGAGATAGTGAAACCATCTCTGAGCATGCTAAAGATATTATGAGTTTACAACTAAACAGCGGGACGCAGGCAGGCTGAGATGTGGGAGAAACAGGTGATGGAGGACTCGCTGTCCATGAACTCAACTATGTACATACAGTGTGTGCTGCTGTTTCCAAGTGGGAAAACCCCTAAATAACCAACTCTCACTAAACTTTCAAACGCTCACGTTTTGAACCACTGATTTCTTAAGTCATTTCATGTGTTTGTTGGTTCATTTATGAAAGCAGTTCTCATCAATTGGGCTATCGTATTCAGATAATTTTTCTCATCATGCTTCTTTAACTCGGTCTAGACTTGATGAATATCAGTCTTTGGCTCTGGACGCAGAGAAAATTATATATACAGGTGTCCTGTTTCAGCATCATAAATATGGCCTTTCCTGCAGAGAGATGAAACTGTCTGCCTTCGCGCTGGCATGGGCAGACAGGGATCCTCACATATCACATCAGCATCACATGGACTCCTGCAAGTCACTCCATGACCTACATGCCTAATTGACTGATTCATTTTCAACACAACATTTGTGGCAATAATTTGCCACATTTTAGAAGTTTCCTTGTTTTTTTTTGTTACCTGTTTTACAATTATCTTTAATTGACTTAAACATGAGAATGTTGACACACAGTGACAAAAGGACAACACAGTTTTGAATGGTAAAATGTTGCTGATCCTATTACTGCAGCATAGTCCATCCAAACATTTTCCATCCAAGGTCCCCCAGATATTACCATATTTCTGCGAAAGGCTCTGCTGAAGATTGATCAAGGATAAGCTTGTCTGATAATGCTGTTATTCTCAGTTACACCCAGATCACATATTTTGCACCGGTTCAAAGCTTCCCAGAGTGAGCTGCAGCTTCTTTGGAGAACCAGAGTCACAACGAAGGAACAATACTGATTTATTTGTGTTGTGTATAAATATGCATATTTTATACAACAAATGTTTACTGTGTGATTTGAAGGTTTGTGATGATAAAGTTTGAAGTTCAGCGTCTTTCAAAGGCGGATCTTTGGTCAGTCGAACTGATTGAATTGAAAATGTAAACACATAACATACAAAATGCATAAAAATAAAATACATAATACATTAAACCCACATGGTGCAGACCGAGCCAAGCAGTCTGTTGGTCTCGCTGTCTGTCAAGATGCCAAGTCATCAAATGTCTGAGACCGTGGACTCAATGAACGTGACCTTCCAAACTGGAGAGAGATTTACAGTTCGGTTACCAGCTTCGATCTCAGATCATGTGTTTTATATTTCAATCTGAGGGGGTTTTCATTATTGTGATCATTAAAAGAAAATGGGAAACATGTCAACATTAAATTGTGCTGACCTCATCCTTGATTGCACACCAAGGCAGGGAGAATCAGGACTGTGGGCTCAGGCTGAAATTTTACCCACAGGTGTTTTAAGCAGTCTGTGTGTGCGTGTGCGTGTGCGTGTGCGTGCGTGCGTGCGTGGTGTGTGTGTATATAGCAGAATTTTGAGTGTCTGTAGGGGTGGAAATGGGAGGGGTCCCCTTCACTTCTTCACAGCTGTGTAATTGTGCTCCAACATGCTGTGTTTGTGTTCACTTAACACTGCACTATATTTCCAATGTCCATACTGTTAGACTGCACTACATTCAACCCGTGCTCTACCTCATACTGTTGCACCTTCTGTTCGCACCTTCTGTTTTTACTTGTAGAATTGTTTATACTGTATGTTATATATTGTTTACAGCAAACACAAGAATCTTGTGCTCTTGTGTAGGATCTACGCTCAGTGAAGAGAGCTCAGGGCAAGTCTATCTTAGCAGACCAGGGAGCAGTGATAGCCAACATGTCTCTGGGGTCATCAGGTGGGAACCTCCCTTCATCAGTGTTTCGTCTAGTTGGTCTCACTACACCTTCAAGAGGCTAGACAGCGATCTCTGGCATCCCAGAGTCACCCCCCTAATGCCAGGTATCACTGCTCCTCACTAATGCACACCAACCTCCTAGCACATGCTACTACTGCTAGCGCAGCAAAAACAGCATGTCACCTTGTATATATATTTAATATTAGTAGATGCTGTGTCACTTTTTTTTTGCCACTTGTTCACTTTACTTCCTTTTTGTTCTTTTTGTCAGTGAGTTTTAAATGTATGTACAGAGAACTGAGAAAAACTGGAGTCAAATTCCCTGTTTGCATGCACAAACTTGGCCAATAAAGCTGATTCTGATTCTGATTGACAAAGTAAATGAGCAACTTAACTATTAGCTACTCATCTCTTACCTGATCGTGGTCACTTAATGGTGATTCAGACTTACCGTAAACCAGCTATACATTGGTGCAGGCATGTTGGTTTAAGGTACCAGAGAATGAAATAGGCCCCATTAGGTCCTATCGGAGTAAAGAAATAACTCTTCTAAAAACACATAAATATACTTAGTACAACTGTTTCATTCTTAATCACAATCACTAGGAGGCAAGTGTTATATGGGAATGTTTTTTTTTTTTTAATATTTTTTACAAAATATCCAAACTTGAAAAAATATTTTATTTGATTTAACACAAAATGTAGATGTCATCAAATTCACTCTGCACTCTGCTGAATACACAACAAAAACACAAAACAAAGGTCATGACCTGCATTAAGGGGTCAGAGATGTGTGACTGAGTTTGTTGTGGAATATCCTGTAAATTGATGAAGTGTCAGGATCTTCCAGAAATCAGTCACAGAAATATCAAACACAGGTTGCAGTTGTCTCAAAGATCAATTAACCAACTCTAGGAGCAGTTTAACAATGTGAACCACAAAACAAAACACAGTGAGTGTTGAGAAAAACAGTGATTCAGGTGGAAAATGTATCTGCAGCTGCAGGACCTGGACTTCCAGCACTAACCCTGACCCTAGGCCCTCTGGAGGTTTGAATACCAGAACACCGACAGTAAAATCACTGATTTCCCAGTTACCCAGGTCATGGTTATCCTAAGAGAGGGCAACCGGAATCTTCTTTTTTCCCTTTTGGTTGTTCAAGACCTTCACCTCTTATCATAAAACCAACAAACTACTGTAACATTTAAAGAGAATAGATGTACAACGTCCCGGCGAGACAGAAGGAATCATGCCGAATCACTAAAACTACATTTATTACATGCAGCTTTCAGAGGCAGACTGGGAGAGCAGTGGCTGCACACTGACCTGACCAGACCACACTCACATCACACCAACACCTTGAAGCTGATGGCAGTCTTTAAAACACTCAGTAAACCAACTGCCAGTTCCACACTGCTCAGACGAGAATTGTAGTAACTCTATAAGATAAGTGTCAAAATCTAAAAATCTACATTCAATTAGATGCCAGAGTTACTGACATTAGTCTAAACTCTCATCATTGCCGGACACCAAACTATCAGAAACTGGGAAGCTGTGCTAAACTTTTTAGGCACAGGCCTCATAAAAGTGTCCACTGCATGATTTTATGCTGCAAAGCTGCCATGTTAATAACAAACTCTGCTATTGCATTTAGTCAATGCTCAGGCATCCGTTTGATTTCACTCCGCTGGCTGTTATTCTCCGCTTATCTCTGAGGAGACTGCTACAGCTCTCTTCTGGCCCAAACTTTTGCTGCAACAACTAAAACATGCTGCTTCCACCACAGATTCAAAAACTTAATGCAAAAGAGACCTGCTTCTGTGAAACGTGCTGCAGCACATCAACTCCGCCACGGTTCACTGCAGCTGCTTCATTATCACAGCAGAGAGCAGCTCCGCTTGCTGCCGCACTGCTCGGTCCTCTGCTGGCGCGGCCTCCGCCTCCACCACATCATCATTCTGCACCCTGCCTCGCTTAACATTGTTAGATTCCAGCGCGACACTGTAATGTTAGTTTTGCTCCAAACACTTCTGTCATTTACAGCAACAGGGAACTGTGATCGGAGTTTAGAAATTAAGCACGTCCTCAGGAGATAATAACAGTGAGGGTGTTGGAAGATTTTCAACTTGTGATCAAAAAGCAATACCAAAGTCCATTTTTCATGACTAACCCCCCCCACCCCCACCGGCTGTAAGCAAACTGCAAACAAGCGAAGAGGCCATTTGAAGTGTGAGTTCTCATCAGGCTCACTGCTTACGATAAAATGTCTATATTAGTTTCTTTTCCATATTATTTCAGTAATCTGACCAAAATTAATAAGAAATCATAGAAAGGTGTTTAATATTCTGCTTACTCATATTCTATCATGTTTGGGTGCCAGCTTTAGATTTAGGTGCCACACGCACACGGATGCACTCATAGTCACGGAGCTTTGGTGCAGTTTGTTTGTGACACAAAGTGACCAACCACATGGTTTGATGTTGATAGATATATGACTTTAACATGATTGAAAAGCTTAACCACTATTGAATTCAGTGAACTCTTCACAAAGAAATCTTTTAAACAATTCATAATAGATTTCACCACAGAAATGAAGATTCTTTTTTCTTCAGTGCCACTGAAAGTTTTTCATGGTAACTGAATAGCGATAGGTTATGTATATTCGAAGTGCTGTATGTATAAACTGCTCAACGTGCTCCAGAGTTTTGCAAGTTTATATCACAGGTCACACCCACAGTAATTTGTAATGTTTAAAATAGCCGCTATTCTTAGTAAGGGAATGATTGTTTTGTACACATGAAAAGTAAAAACTGTATCCCTTTGGACATTTAGAAAATTTAATAACACAACGTGTTTTAAACTGACCATCTCTGGAGTCATGCTGAAATGAAAGCAGATGGTCCAAACACCTTCAAAGTATAAAATAGCAGTACATTAGATACAATAAGTGTGTGTTTGACTGATGGTTGTTAAACTGTAAATCTAATTATGCCTAATTAGATTTACAGTTTTATTATTATCTAAATATATTTGTTATTAAAACGTCTTCTAATATCTAGTAGATTTTTTTACACTATAATTACTGATAGTAATGTACATGCCAATGTTTTAAATACAGATATTTAAATTCAAATGGAAAATCAAATTATTTGAAAATACATGCGGGACCAGGGACCTAAAGGATGATATCATGTTGAGTGATTTTAGGAAATCTTTAGTTATGCTTTTTTTTTCTTTTTCTTTCTAGTAGTCATCATACATTCTGGTCTACATGAGCTTAATCATCAACGAAATTTTCAGATGGTTTTGGGCAAACTCTCAATTATAACCTGTCCATTCATTATTGCCACAGTCTGCTTTTAATTAGAACTGAGCTAATCTTGAGCTCAAGAAAAAAAAAATAGAACAAAAATGATAGAAATGATCAACTGAAGAAAAAGGGAAATGGAAGAAGACCACACATAAAGCTGCAGGTCAGGAGCTAATTGCAAATATTACTGCCTTGAAGAAGCAGCACAGCATAAGCAGACCTGGCTGCAGAGAAAGAACAGCTGCTGGAAGAAAAAGCTTGTGTTGTCCTCCAGGCCCAAAAGGTTCAGAAAGACAAGAAGCACACTTTCAGCTGCAGGGTGGATATCTACATAAGCTTTTAAATGAGGAAAGGCTAAAAACCAGGAGCTTGTTTCAATATTTGTTCTCTGAAGGAGTAGCAAGCCCCGGGAGCATCAGAGGAAGAAGCTGCAGGAAAAAAGAACATTTGACCATAGATCTTCAGCAGGCCAGAGTTGCCTGCAGCTCCAGAGGTTAGAGACTGAAAAGTTCACCTAATTCTGTAGAAATGATTGCAGCAGGGTTAAAAGCATTAAAAGTTGCTTGGATAAAACCCTGTCAAAACTTAAAAAGGTGTAGGAAAGCCAGAGGTCTGCCAGGGAGAATGTGGTCGCTATCAAACTGAAGAATTGTAAAGAAGACCTGGAAAAGAAGGTGAGTAAAAGAAACGGATGAGCTCCTCACAAGTCCAATTGAGACAGGAATGGCGATCCTGAACGAAGCCGTAGAGACCAGCAGTGCAACAGAGTGTGCATGCTAAGGTGTGTCAAAGGGAGAAGCAGGATGGAAGAGAGAGAGGTAGGGAGAGAGACAAAGGAGAGATTAAAAGATTAAAAAAAAAAAGGGGAGAAAAACTTGCGGCGTGAGGAGAGAAGTGAGCAGCCGCAGCGGCGGATCCTCGCG
>CAAKHG010030407.1:0-13180 GCA_901007715.1 Dactylopterus volitans | reverse complement strand
CTACCACGATTACAAGCAATTAAGGTTTGACTTCTTATAAAGTGCTTGTTAAAGAAAAATTTGACTTTAGTGTATTGTAGTTCTTGGCTTTTGTTTGTTTTTTTTTTTTTTTTACAATTTTCTGATTGTATTCAGACTTTCAAAATATTTTTTTCATACTAAAAGTTAAAATCGCATCGGACTTCCAGCCTGCCATACACCGCTCTATCATAAAAGGCTCGCTGTTGAGAAAAAAACGCGCACGAGGAAGCAGCGGCTGCAAAAAAAATAAAATAAAAAAAATAATCTGCATGAACAACATCATTTTAGCAAACGTCATCTCCAGCACTGAAGTTAAATGACGATCTTTACCTGCAACTGTCGATCTCGACGAGCATGTCAGATATGTCAGCGCATCTTGGAAATACGAGTCCGCAGAGTGAGAGGATTCCTTCGGATCGACGCACTTGTAACCGAGACTGCCATCCAGTTTTGTCAAAGACAGCACCTGCTGATCCGCGCACACATATGCCCGAACTAACGACTGGCTGTGCTCTGACAGCGGATTCCACTATGGGTTGGACACGCGACTGCGCAATGACGCACGCCATGGACCTGCAGCTGATTTGAGTCCCCAAAGCTGTACAGGGTGAAAGCTCAGATTATCGGACATAATTACGTCCGCTGTGCCATTACAGTGCATAGGAAAAACGATATATGACAACTGAAGACATGGATTTGCATCAGGTGGCATTCAGTGAATTGTGGTTTCAAAGCCTCCACATCATGTGGCATCACATCAAGTCTTGACGCAAAACGTGTAATTTTTTTCCGTTTTATTTTGTGCTTTGAATAAAAAAAATTGACAACAGTCATGTGCACGCTTCGCAGCATCACGTAGGCTGTTATATTTTCTAATCAGCGTCACGGAGAACAGGCTACTCTCCAAAAAAAAACTCAGGGACTGCAAATCAGGATGAAAGTCTCTGTGCCAAGGTGCTGCCCTCTGACGGATGGACCACCGCTACGTTTCCTTTGCGCGTGGGTGTACAGAAACACTTGATTCCAAAACGCTCAGGGCGAAGCGAGTGGTGGTCACTCAGGCAGTACCTGATGCGATTTTAGCTCACATGTATGACATAACAGTTGGAGCTCAGTTGCGCGGTGGTATGGCAGAAAAGCTACTATAGTGCTTTGTATATAGACACTGCCATTCATGCGGGAGAAAATCCAAGCCCCTTTGTTGGCAAACAGCCATCCAGCTGATGCACAAGCAGGATACTGAAGCTCCACTACACGAGCTTCCTTTTACAGAGAGGCTGGTTGGAACCTGACCCCAGACCATTATGGGTTATGGGTGCCTTCTGGCATCACATACTGTACAAATGCAACATCCTTGGTTTGAATTTGGCCCAATATATCGCATGTCATTATCCGTGACTGTTTTCCTGTATTTCTTGTCTCTCGCTTTTTGTGTGTTATAAAAAGAAAAATAATGTATCTGCTATATTGCCACTATAATGAATATAAAGAAAAAAAAATACTGCATATGTACTAAATAGATGGTAGTTACTTTGTTTTCTTGGTTTTGTATTTGTTTATTATCATTACAATTTGAAGCCATAAGATTTGAGTCCTGGATGATCTAGCAGTGCTTTAGTGACAAACTGTGGTTTAATTAAAGAAGAATTAATCTGCTTTATGCTTTATGCAGCTCGCTGCTGCATAGAGCATGGCAGAGCACTGCAAAGGAGTTATTACCTCACTGAGAAATATAGGTAGAAACTTCCCCCCTGACATTGTCGTCAGGATTAGGGTTAGCGCAGTGTGGCTGCTCATTCTTGTTCCAGTTATCACTCATTAATAAATGACAAAGACAACCATTGTCTTGTTTTAGGGACATTTTGATGACCATTCAGTGTTAAACTAGCTTGCAAATGTAACACAATCTTTTCAAAATGAAATTAAAATCGTGCTTCACGCCATTTATTGTGAAGCCACAGCAGTAGAAATTGAAACCCATCTCATTCAGGCTGTATTAATAGCAAATACAAGGACTTTCATCAGTGCAGCAAGTCCCAGTCACAATTGAATTACATCACTCAAGGATAGATAGTGAATTAACCTGCGTTTGCTTTAATGGAAATCTTCAGGGTTACTACTTCAACATATAAACATAGTGCAAAAACATTAATGTAAAATGTGCCTCTGACTTCTTGCAAGTGGAGAAGTCAGGAGCAGAAGGGCAGGAATTGGCAAATAAATCAGAAAATAAATCACAAGGTTGTTACAATATTTGTGTAATCAATAGAAACTCACAGTAAAGCAACAAAGAGCAATAGCTCAGATTTTGTGAGTAGCTTCATAGTTGTAGTTGTTTGATGTCATTTAACTTAGCAAAGTATATATTTCTTTAGCTAAAGTTCACTATTGTTTTGTTTTAGAGGGTCAGCAGTAAAAATGGTAGGAATTCAGTGTTTTCAAATGATAGTGATTCATCTTCCAGAAGAGAGCTTTAAAAATGGTTGTGAAAGTACATGGGATTCCAGACATGTATGTTGAGTGCTTAGAATAGAATAGAATACAGATGGGTAATGTCCTCTCACTGTTACTACTGCAAATATGACTGTGTGTTTCTTTTTACTGCTTAGTTAGCAGTCTGTCCATTCATCCATTCCACCCATCATGAAATAAATCAGTTTCACATTTATTCAGATTTCTATGCAGCATTCTTTCATGCTGTGTATACTTTGCCATGTGTCACTTGCCAGGTTTCACTGTCCTTGTAATGTGTGTCAGGCCTAATATCTTCTGAATACATTTGAAGGTCCAACTGCATCTCTCTCTCTGTAACATTTTATACATGTGAGATAAGGAGAAAGGTGCTCTGACAAGGTCAGAAGCCTGATGGCCATCCAGTTCTCAGCCTCTCCATGCTACGACAAATCCACATGTGATGAATTCCCCGCTTAATATGTTGCACTGCCACATTTGAGTCCTGCTGGAGTTCGTCACCACATCCAACTGAGCAGTCATTCATCTGCTTCTGCTCTCAACAAACCACTTTACCTTGGATTATATGGTTATGTGCATGTTTTATGCATGATTTATGATGCACTATGATCCATCACTTACCTAGGTTGACCTAGGTCATCATGGGGAGGCCAGATTAAAGATGTACCCTAAAATCAAACCTTTCACCCATTCCACAAGTGATCTCTAGACCTGTCAGTGAATCAAGTGTGTCAATTATAATTCATATCTAGGATCATATGTAGATTTGATTTAAATTTTTTCAGCAGTGAAACCAGTGAAGAAGGTCGGGTTTCGCTTGAGCATTGAGGAGTGTCTTGTCAAATCCTTTAACATGTGAACACAGTGCCAGTGGGGCTTGCTGGGATATTAGCATAGACTTGCATAATGCAGTGTGTCAACTAAATCTTTATATTAAAACAATTCATGTTTCGAAGAGGTTGAGTCAAGTTGAAGGGTGACCTTGTCTTCCTCATCTGTGTGATGGATTGGTCTGCAAAGCCTTAGAAAATCACTTAATCACAATTTATTGCACAAGCACAGGAGGGTGCGCTTTGCAGAGTTTAATGTTGCCAACTGATATAAATCACATGAATCTCCTGTCCTTGACTGAGGAGGTGTCGCGGTCCCTCTTCCTGCCTCTGCTCCACTCCACCTGTCGGCCACTCCCACCTCATCAGTCCCAACTCTGTGCACCTGTCAGATGATAATTGTCTCTGCTCCACATTACGTCTGCTCGCACCTCCTTTCTTTGCCAGATTGTTCCTCTGCGTTATGTGCGACTTTCCAGCGTTTTTCTGCCTACCTACCTGTCTTCGACCCTGCCCGTCCACGACCTGCCTGCCTTGCACGATCCCCGGATTACTGACCTGCCTTCCTTCCCCGACCACCAGCCCAGCCTTGGCGTCATCGCATCCGGACTGCTTCCCCGACGCGACTCTCCCGCCTGTCTCTGGTTTCTCCGTTGCTCACTCCACGTCGGCACCTTCGCTCCTCCGGACTGCTTCCCTGTCACCGATTCCCCCGCCTGTCTCTGGTTTCCCCGCTGCCTGTTCCCCATCGACGTCTCAGCATCGTCGGCCAGTTCCTCTGACTACGGACGTAGCATCCTGCTCTCTTAATAAAGTCCATTACAAACTGTACCGGTGTTCTTGTGTTCTGCATTTGGGTCCATCTCCCCCCGTTACACGAGGACTAAAATCTAAATCTGTATAGCAACAATTTTGGTGCCATTGAAGTATCATTATTTTTAAAATGACAATTTATAGGCTGAACATATATTTTGTCCCTGTATATGGAATACTTTCTCCACTCCAGTGTGAAGATGCTTTGGCATGTTATACAACCTCACAAAGCACACTTTGTTTGACATGGAGCAAGGTTTCTAATCCAACAAGCGTGAAAGCAACCTTGTATGAGACAAACATGGCTTATGGCATGTACATACACCTGCACTAGTTTACAGTATGTTCCAATCATGGTTTCAGCTAAAATAAAAACCTTTGCCATGGTTGTGCATGTGGCACACATGGAGTGATTGCCATGCTGACTCCAAAGCTCCACATTGTAATGAATTGACAACCCACAGCGTATCATACAGACTTACAAGGATGACTTGCACCTGTCACATGTGGACGGCTGTGACAAAGCATTGGTATTTGACGAGCCAGAGTGAGAACAGACTCCTTGCAGAGATCATCAGATGCATCAGTAGGTAGTAAACAATGGACAGACGATTTACCAATGCCATACATTGTTTTAAAATTATGACTCCAAATATGTCTCCTTCTGTTAATGCTGCATTTTGTAGTATTACTGCACTAAGCGAGGGGAATGTAAAAGTCAAAAAAGTAATCCTTGAGGTAAATACAAGCCCTTGCCACTGTTGAGGAAACAGGACCCACTGAGACTTGTGCTGTAGAAGCTAGACAACAAATATTGGCTGTCAAAATGCAGACAAGTTGCACATTCATTGGTTTATTGAATGTTTTTTTTTTTTTTTAAAGGCCATCACTCTTTAGAATGTCCTCCATACATTTTCATCCTTATTACATAATGTCTGCATGGAGCCTTGGAAACCTCATGATATCAAAGTGCCATTATGTCTGGCTTCACAGGAGTTACTGTGCTCCCTCATTAAGCAGATGCTGCTGCCTGAGGGGACTATGGTATCTGGGGTAAACTGTTAGTGGCATCCTTGCTTTCCTTTCACAGGAACAGATGTCAGAGGGAGCCAGACTGCACTGTTATTCCACCTGAGGTTTCTTCCTTTTATTTTTCTGGCGTAATCATATTACATTTTTTCTGTGTTGTGCTCCCTGACACTCGCGCTGTAATGACAGCATTAACCCTTCTCACAAGGAGGAAAGATGTGTGTGAGTGTGCCACAAGCCAGTCTTGGTAGGTTAATGAATAAGCAAAATATGCATGTTGCGGTGGTGAGTCATAAGCTAAGAGAGTAATAATGGATTTTTAAAAAATGGCATCATTTTCCAGCTAAATTATGTTTTTTGACTAGAGGGACTCAATGTCCCATGATCCTCCACAACACTTTTCCAGTGATTTGCGAAGCTTATCAGTTAGAATTACTCATAAAAACAGGACTTCACTGTACATGTTAAGCAGATCTATGTCACACATCTCTTGACTTAACTAATGTGTCAGTCACATCTTTAATTGCCTTTTGGGCTGTTGTTATAAACCACTGCACAAGAACCAGAATGACAGAGCTGGTTCACAAAGAGCTAAAAAAAACTAGAGCTAGAAAAAAACTATGAAAACATAAGAATAACTGCAGATGAAACAGAGGAGTGGTCAAGCTCTTTCGACCTGCACTGCAGCAAAGATGGCTTGAACTTCAGAAACACAATTCTAATAACTGATCATGATACGATCAGATAAATTGCTAAGCACAGGAAAATTTGGTAAGTATTGATTTCTCGTTTATTATTGAGGTGATTGTTTCAAATTAAGAGTTGATGTTAGTTATGTTTTACACAGACAGAGAGGCTATTAACTAATCACTCTCTTTATTAATCTGCATCTCCACCACTCACATATTCATGCTTTCAGTTGATTTCATCATAACCATATGCTGTGCGCAATTCAAATCTCCTACGTATACACATCTCCTTTTTTATTGATTGCTTGTGTGTCTGCCAAACACCTGGATGCAAGAGACAAAACAAAGGACATTCTCTCTGGCATGCACTCAACAAATGCACACACAAACACATGCATATCATCCCTCTAACACACAAATCATCTGTAACACACACCCACTCTTTTAAAAATTAATGAATAATCTAAATATACATGCTGATGTATTCAATGTTGCGCAAGAGTGCATGACACCCACCTCTTCTAGGTAGAATTCCATAATCTTCAGTTTTACTATTATCATGGTCATTTTGTTGGTAGTTATTCATTTGGTTGTTAATAAGATTTCTAAATTAATAGTTTAGTACATTTTATGGGAACAATTATGACTGATATCAGACTAGATCAGTTGACAGGCTATCATTTCCCTTTGTAAAAAGGGTGGTGCCCTGAGGAACTTTAACATTAATTAAAGTCAGTATCTATCATCAATTATCGATAATTTCTGAAAGCTGATCATAACTGATCGATTACCCCCCCTCCAACAAAGGTTACCTCATTTATGCCATTTGCATTGATTGATAGAGGTAGATCATTATAGCATATGCATTATAGCAAGTCTTTTACCCACTCATCTTTTTTTCAGAAAGCAGCTTTAAACAGTGAAATGAGTCGTACATAATTTCTGTCAAGATTCCGCAAAGGAGGCAGCACAACCAATTTAAGCGTCGGTGGAGCAGGTAGCAGCACACCGTATGTAATTGACGCCCACAATGCATTTTCCTGGTTCCCTTCTTTTTTCCTCTGAAATCCTTCGTCTCTCAGTTTTTACTGTAAATATGTTCCCTATTTGATACGCCCTGTAGGGAGGAGTGCGCCGTTCCTTCTCCACAATACTGGGTTATATACCGACTAACTCCAGGAAGCAAGTATCATATAAGGGCAAATTATGTGGACAAATTGGGGTTGAGGGAGGGGGTAGAATTCATTTAAAGGTATATAAATCACATAAGGATTAAAATGTTTTCACAATCCGAATCCTTTAAGTTTATGTTTTACTGTACTTGAACTGGTGTTTCAGTGGTGGAGCAAATAACTGTAGCTCCTGTTTGACAGAGTGAAACTGCCTAGCACTCAACAGAATTTGTATGTATTTACTTTCCTGACAATGACTTTCTCACTCTCACACACTCTGCCTCAATCATATTATTTTTTAGGTTTTGAGAGTTGAAGCTGAATTGAATCCACAGGTTCAAATAGCTTGTGGAAATATTTCAGTTGTCTCACTGTGAGTTGGCACAGAAAAGTTGGGTCCATTAACAGTCTCCTGGAAAAGTGATAACGTCCTGATCAGTGTCTTGCACAGGAGTACACACTATAGTGTGAGGCTACTGAAAGAAACAGTAAAAGTGGTAGCAAGCTGAAGGCTCAGCCGCAAGAGACACCAGTGATGTATCAAACATGGACATAGAGGAGGGTTTTGGAAACACAACATATAAAGGTCAGACTGCGTCGGAATGACAAGGAACAGCAGGTGTCGTATGTGTCACTGTGTTCTGCTGCAGTATAAAGTGTTGTAATGTAATCTCACACAGCAAAAACCAAAAGCCACATGCCTTAGAAACAACACCAGTATTTGCCTCAAATGTACAGGCTTGTTGTTTTGTGCTGTTTATGAATGTTAAACAACTGAATGTATTATTCAGCACAAGATGTCCAGAGGCCAAACCAAAGGTATCATACCTGTTCTTTTTCAACTTATCTTCTTTTGCTATGGAATAAGAATTCAGAATAGCCTGCCGAATTTGGAATCTGTCATGTCTTGCACTGAACTGTCTCTTATATTTTGTCTCATCCATGTACCCTGCAGGTGATTTGATTGGGCTCTTCGTAACTTTGAAAACCAGCTGGGATCTCATTCTTGAAACTACCACAGGGGGTAACATGTTAGAGTTACCTGTTTCAAAAGAAATAAGTACGTTCTAAAATGTTAAGACAGGTGGAAGTCGTCACAGTTGATTCTCTGAGCACTTTGGGGAGTTCTCCAGCTGTCAGCCCCAAGCTGTCTCCCTGAGTGTTGTGTACATGGACTCACCTGCTGGTTCACTGACCCTCTGTTTGGCTTCCTTGTCTTGTCTGCCGGCAACCTTCAGAGCCGTCGGTTAAGCTGTCTACTCGACTGATTCCTGTGTCACTGGATGAGTGACCTTGTTGGCCATCCCAGCTTCCATGGTAGGGTCACCTGCCATTCAACTTTGCATGTGTCTGCCCACACCTTTCGCTCTACTCACCTTCTCCTCCACCTCCTTCAAGACATGCTTCTCCTTGATCTCCTACTGCTAGAAGAACTGATCTGTGCCAAGACCCAAGTGTTGAATGAAGATCATATGGTGGTTGTGCTGCATTTGGGTTCAGTCTGTTTTGGTATACTGCTCTAATTGGCTACTCTCTGCACAACCTCATGTTTATTGGCCTTTTTTAATCAAATGGGATTGGGCAGTTCCCAAAGTTGTCTTGTTTCATTATTATCATATCTCAATATACAAATGCAGCAGCAGTGATGGAGGACAAAACTTTCCTGCTCGTGCTATGGCAAAGTTATCAAGCTGGATGGGTTGTAAGTAATGCTTTCCCTATTTGCTGTTCCAGTGAGTCAGGACTGCAGTGTTGTGAACAACTATGGGAGTGCAAGACTTCATCCGAATCATCATTTAGCCCATATTAAAAGGTTCATTATATTTAAAAAGTTTGCTCAGAAAGACTATTCTTGCTGGAGAGTGGTTTTGTTTTATTCTCTTACATGGCTGCCGGGTCAAACAGATTCAGGTCACTGATTGTTATTTTTACATTCTTTGACCCACCAAATATAATGAGACTAATTGACAATTTTAGACCTTTCTGTTAACGCTCTTGGATACTGAATCTAATTTTTTTAAATTGCAGACCTGGTGAATTTTCAATATGAATTGAGCACACAATTTTTTTTAATTTTTTTTTTCTTCCCCCTCCAAAAAAAAAAAAGAAAAGAAAAAAAAATCACCAACAACCAGTCAGGTGTTTAGTAACACTGCTCCACTGCTCTTGGTTGTTGCAATTCTTAGTGATTTTTTTACTATACTGTTGAACAGTCCGCGGACCACCACCTAATCATGGTGGAGGAGATTGAGTATTCCAATGATCCCAGGAACTATGTTGTCGATGTTGTCCCTGGTAGGGTCTGGTAAATGTGTCTTGGGTGAGTGGTCAGACAAAGGATGCATATGGTAAGAAAAAGATCAAAGGACCAGTGAACCCTGCCCGGAGGCATACTGGGGCCCTGTCCTGGAGCCAAACCTGGGGAAGGAGCCGTCGACAAGCGCCTGGTGGACAGGCTTTCGTCCATTGGATCCGGTTGGGCCCAGCCCAAAGCAGAGACATGGGTCTGTGACGGGTACTGTAAGGTGCGATTCGGAGGAACGGTCTCCTCGATCTGAACTCAAGTGGGATTCAGTTATTGGATTTCTGTGCTAGGCATGGTCCTTCCATAACTAACACCATTTTCAAACATAAGAATGCACGGGACTCTTTAGGTCAGTGATCGACTTTATATTTGTATCATATGTTCTGGACACTGGGGTAAAGAGAGCTGTCAGTTGATCATCACCTGGTGGTGAGTTGGATCAGATGGCAGGGTAAGATGCCCGACAGACCTGGGAGACTCAAACGGGTAGTGAGAGTCAAATGGGAACATCTGGCTGAGGACTCCATTCGGCGATCTTCAACTCCCATCTCCCCGAGTTTTGACCACATACTGGGGCCGACAGGGGTATTGAATGGTCAATGTTCCGGGCTGCCATCGCCAAAGCTGAGGTCCAGAGCCATGGTTCCAAGGTTGCTGGGGCTAGTCGGGGCGACAATCCAAGAACCTGCTGGTGGACACCGGAGATGAAGGATGCCATCAAGCTGAAGAAGGAGTTATACAGGGCATGGCTGCCCTGATGGTCTCCTGAGGCAGCTGACAGTTACCAGTTAGGGAGACAAACACAGTCGGGATGGGGGGCTGTTGATGTCAACTGGGGACGTCTTTGGGTGGTGGAAGGAATACTTTGATGATTTCCTCAATCCCACCAGCATGTAGCCCATGGAGGAGACAGGATTGGCGGATTTGGGGGTGGACTCACCCATCAGTCCACAGAAGCAGCATCCCGGGGATGGATGAGATCTGTTTTGAGTTCCTTAAAGTATCTCGGTTTTGTTCATGAGTGAGAGAAAAATGGAGTGAGAGATTGATAGGCGGACTCTCGAACTCCGACTCTCACCTGTGGTCATGAGCTCTGGGTAATGACTGAAAGAATGCGATCACGAATACAAATGGCAGAAATAAGTTTCCTCTGCACGGTGGTCGGGCTTAACCCAAACCCTTATTTAGTTTTTAACTTCATGACATCATATAATAAATTTGGCTTTCAGAGGGATATGGTTTATGCCGGGGCGACACAGTGATGTGGTGGTTAGCACTGTTGCCTCATAGCAAGAAGGTCGCAGGTTCTCTTCCCGGCCTGAGATCTTTCTATGTGGAGTTTGCATGCTCTCCCCGTGTCTGCGTGGGTTCTCTCCGGGTACTCTGGCTTCCTCCCACGTCCAAAAGCATGCTGAGGTTAATTGGCTACTCTAAATTGCCCGTAGTTGTGTGTGTGAGTGTGAGTGGTTGTCTGTCCTTCATGTGGCCCTGTGAGGAGCTGGCAACTCGTCCAGGGTGTACCCTGCCGTTCGCCTTGTTGTCAGATCGGCTCCAGCACGGCCGCGACCTGTAACCGGAATAAGTGGAAGACAATGAGATGAGATGAGATGTGATGAGATGGTTTATGCCATCATAAATTAAAGGCCTCATTTGAAAAGACAATCATTCGTAAACAATAACGAAACAGATCTACAGCAAGGCACCATATCGGGAAAAGAACAGTGAATTATGTCATAGCACTTATATCAAAATCATTATTTAGCCTTTTAAAAGCTCAAGTTTATCTAAAATGTTTATCCAACAGGTTTTCACTTGACATAACTTCCGTGTTGAGCAGTGGGCGCAAAATACAAATGGAGGGCAGGAAGTGATTTACTACAGAAGAAAGTAGATAGTAGTTAGTCGTTTATGGTTGCTCAAATCGATCAAACCATGAAAAAAACGAGAGCTTATATCAAATGCCCAAGGTGGTCGATCACAAAGGGGAAAAATGTAAGAAGCTAACGGAAAAATGCTGGAAAAAATGACTCTAAAATCTTCGCCCACACTCTAGAGGAGCAGAGTCAGATAATGCCCATGTGTGCAATGACCACTTTGTCAAAGGTAACTTGTTTATTAGCTTATAGTTAACTTATCTTTCCTCTGTAACACTGACGTTAGTTTTATTTTTTCTTAGGTTTGTTGAAGTTACGTCAAGTCAAACAGAATAACCTACATTTATTAGGTGTATATATAGTAACGTTACGACTAATGAGTCATTTGTTCATCTGTTTAGGTTGCCCAAGTAAAAATGACGTGGAGTCGGTAGACTCCTACAGTTAACCTATCAGAGAGAGAACCCAATGTCATGATCATCCCGTCAACGAGAGGAGAAAATGAGGCACAGGGAACAGCAGCCTCCCCGTCTCCTCTTGCAACAATCCACGTCTTCACAGGTGTTTCACCCGATCTCTGAGAGTGGTTAACCTAGTAAAGTAAATAATACTAATGTTGATGTTGAGACACACTGTGCTTGATGGCTGTTGCAAACCGCTGATGCTTACAGATGCTAACTATGGTATAGCCATAAATAAAAATATTCACCCTTCATTCAACCAAACGGAGGTCGTGGTCTAATATTTTTGAGCCCAGGTCATGCACCCACCCGCTGAAAAAGTTATTGTAAGCCTCCATACTTTTGTATGCCTTCATTTGTTGTTTGTTGAAGAAAGATGTCTGGAAAACGAGGTAGTTCGTTATGTCCACTGCCTCCATAGCAGGCAAAACTTCATTAAATCTTTTGAAAAATCAGTCTTCTTCAGAAGGTATGGATCACGTCCAGCATATTTGCGGACTTTTTGCAGGCACCTTTGTCTTGTAATCCCATCTAAACTGGCACAATACACACTTTCCTCCATCTCTTTCATTGCTATTATTTACTTCCTGCTCTCAATCTGTTTTCTGTGCGTTTTCAGATTCACATGACTGAAAACAAGCTATAGAGCTCTGTCTTCCCTGTTAGCAATCAATGTATTTAGTATCCTGAAAATTTAAAAAGGATTGCAGTTATTCGAATGACAGGCACCAGGATAGTCATAGTTCAATAACTGGTTATTTCAATGCTGTACTGAACAGATCTGTCTGGCATTGACTGATGAATGATGGATGATGATGGATGATGGCTACAGCTAAATTGGATGTTTTTTTACAAGCCTTTCCACAGTCTGCCCTGCCTGTGTTTAGGGAATCTCTGCTCTACATTGTTGTATGGGCTGTAATTGGGAGTTTAATGTTTTTGCATAGTGTCACTATGAGGAAGAATCAATCACATTGTCTTTGTCAGCATGCTGTCAACATAAACATATTAGGAGATGACGAGAAAGCCAACAAACATATACACTACTGCAGAAAACTTTATGAAGCTTTCAGGAGCATAAAGATCAAATAAATCTCATCTCATCTCAGATTTAGTAAATGTTGTGAAGCAGTTCATCTAAAACATGGACATGTGTGACTTACATGTGAACATAATGACTCATTGAGGTTTTACTAAGACAATGTAAGTAAATAGCTGATACCCTCAAGACTCACGGGATGTCCAGAGTAAACCAGGGGAAATCAAAGTGTTGTGTGTTTGTTCACCATGCTTTTGAAGTTTCTCGTCAATGTGACTATAAATGTTCAAAGTTACCTAGAATAGTTTGTGAAAAGATATAAATATGCCAAGAGTATCTGTGAACCAACGAAACCTCATTGCAGAGCCGTTGTAATAAGGCAACAGTGTGTGTGTGTGTGTGTGTGTGTGTGTGTGTGTGTGTGTCTGTGGCCTGGGCAGATGCCTTCATGTACCTAGTCGCTTCTGTGCCATAT
>CAAKHG010030387.1:35551-59800 GCA_901007715.1 Dactylopterus volitans | reverse complement strand
ATCAGTTCCTAGGTTTCCACCACACACTTGAGTAAACTGCATATGGGCCCCAAACTTGTTGTGATGTCACTTGTACGATTTGAAGTGGGCACAGAACACACACCCCCACCCCTCCCCCATCCGCGGATGAATGTGAAGGTGGGCTTCTACTGGCAAACTTTACATAGACATTATCAACATCTCCACATGGCACTGAAACATCCAAGTGAACAAGTAATGACCAAAATACATTTCTGAGTGGAGGAGGACTTTCACGTGTTAATTCCTGTCCAGTGACTCTGAACACATCAGGCCCTGAGCCTGCCCCTCACCTCTCAATGCCCAGCTCCTTGTTGCAAATCTGCTGAACTGAGACCACAACTTTCTTCTGGACACTGTGCCGCAGCTTGAAATAAAATTTATCTCTGTCCTTGGGCACGGGACTGGAAAGAGGGAAAAAAAAAAACAGGGGTGGTGTTAAATATAAACCTGGAGATGTTTTGTCGGGTGTATTACCGTACTGGACTGTGTTTCCAGAGAATACTGAAGTTGCCTGGTTTTATGTCAATATTATTAATTCAGGTTTCTTAAAATTAAAATGCCTTGCATTCATATTCATACTAACCCAGTTAAAGATGAACAAAGAAACATCTTCTGCTGTTTGTAACAATATATCATTACATTTGCTCTGGCTTCTGAACAGCTACTCGGCCTTAAAATGGCACAATTTTTTTTTTTTAATCTATTCTCTACATTAGTAGATATTATGGCTTGTGAAAAAATGTGACAAAGAGATTTATTCTCTTTAAGGATGTAAAATAATCAATAAACCAATACTGCAATAGCCCAATGAAATTCCTTATGAAGAGTAAGTCCAAAGGTTCATTTATTTGTTCTTTGACAACCAAATAATCCAGGTTTTGCTGAATGACTTGTCTATGACAGATATTCCCACTGACTAAAATCTCTAATCGGGGGCACTAATAATTACAAAAGGAAGAATTGGAGAGTTTGGTCAAATTTTCTTTGCACATAAAGAAAACAAAAGGCAAAGTTACATACTGCAGCAAGCAGAAGCACATCAAACTTTTTAACTACTTATATATTTGTGGTAAAAAAATAAAAAATAAATAATCGTGAGGTGATAAGACTGTGTTTTTATGTGCATGGAGTTTGAATGGATTACATGTGTACAAAAAACACTAAATAGTGATGCACCGACATCCATTGTTCTGCTTCAATAAAATGCTGAAAAATGCATACCCGCATGAAATTTTAGCGTCTAAAAGATATGATGGCGACTATTTGAAATGAACATGACTGTTAGACCAAAGATTGTTTTTTTTTGGAGCAAAGCAGTATAACTTAAATAAATGGTGCATATCCAGATTTGTGTGTAAGTGTTGACAAGGTACCTGTAGTTGCCCTTGCCATCATCCTCCCTTATCTCCAGTGAAACAGTGAAGGTGTAAAGGTCGCTGTCAGGAGGGCCGGACAGAGCTGTGTCCCTGAGATCTGCTGGCCGCGAAGAACGGCGAAAGGCTGTAGAGAAACTGTACAGGATTCGACTGACCTACATAGAAGGGGGCAAGTGATGATGATGAGTGAGAGGAGAGGCGAGAAGAAGAGAGGAGAGCGGGCGGTTAGCAGAAAGTTGCATCCTGAAATCCACATGAAATTAAAATAACGGCGATCAAGACATTTGTGGGATAGGTGGGAAAGTACCACTGAAAGCAACAGTATCGGTGCTGCCTTCCACATTAAGGCAAATACTCAGCTACCCACATACAGTAGCTCTTAATTGATTCGGCTTGACAGGTGCTGCCACTTAGTGGACAATTTGGAAACTGCCAGTGCAGCTTTAATGGAATTCAGAGTCTATTTTGTTCTTGTTCACTTGGCCACGGTACATCAGATTAGGCATAAGGTATCTGAAATTGTTTCTTCGTACATTTTGGCCATTATTTGTCAGGAGGAAGATTATCGTAGAAGATGGCTAGTTTGTTTTAGTTCATAATGCTTCTTGGTTCTGTCTTTTAATATTCACTGTATACAACTACAACTGTTGCACCATGGTTGTATGCCTTTGCCAATCAGTCACATTGCAGTTAACATCCAATTTTGCCCATGATACATGTAGTAAAGACAATTAAGGAATTGGATAAACGTGAATGATAATATAGACATTAAAACAAATGTGAATACAATAAAATATTTCAAAAATACAAATCATGTTTCCAAAACAGTTGGAATGCCATTTAAAATGTAAACAGAATCAGAATTTGAGGGTTTGAAAAATACTCAAACCCAATTTTAATGGAAAAGAAACCTGAGAATTTATTTTTCTACAGTACATATTATCAAAAGATTCAGAGAATCAAAAGAAATAGAAAGCGAGGGACAAGGATCAAAACCAATACTGGATAGCCATAGTCTTTAGGGCCTTAAACTGATTAAAAAAACAATTCTGCCATGGACATTACTGCATGGAGTCAGGAACACTTCCAAAACCTTTTGTCTGTGACCTCAGTTTGTCACAGCATCAATAAATCTAAGTGTAAAGTCTACCACGCAAAGAGGAACCTGTTTATGAACCAGCTCTAGAACCATAGCCACCTTCTCTGGGCCTGATCTCACTTAAGACGGAAATCATGGATCCTACATCCTCGTGGAGGCTTGTTATCAGGGCACAGTTTAAATGTATTGTATGGGGGTTACATTAGTGCACATGGCATCATGGGTAACCTGCACATTTGTGAAGACACCATCAATGCTAAACCATATGTTTTGGAGCAACATAGGCTGCCAGGTAGGGACGGTCCCTGTGTATTTCAGCAAGAGGATGTCACATTCTGCACAGATTACGGCGGCATGGCTCCAAAGAGAAAGCAACCTCGCTACAATCCAGACTTGAAATCCATTGAGAGTGTTTGATGCATTATGAAACTTAAAATGAAACAAAGGAGATGTGAAACTGTTAAGCAGCCGTTATCCTACTTCAAGCAAGGTTGAAAGCAATCTACTTTTGAATTTACAGCAATTGTTCTCCTCTGTTCCCACGTGCTTACAGTACAGGCTGTTATTAAAGGCAGAGTTAATGCAAAAGAGTGATAAACATGGATCTATTGCAAGCTTCCCCCAAAACATTGCAATTTTCAATTACATATTACATAAAATTCTATACACACTTCTACACAGCATCCAAACTTCTTTTACAAACAGAGTTGTATGTGAAATAATGTGTAGAGATTGCATTACTTCATCATCCAATGAAATATTTGTCTGAATCGTAGTAATAATCAGTATATGACTTATACCCAAAACGCTGTGAGGTCACAGTGACATTCCAATGAAATTCTATCCAGAAATTCATTCCTGAAATCACTCATCTTTTTATCTGGAGCCGAAAATAATTCTCAGATTCACAAATGTGCCACTCAGTCAAAGCCAACATCTGTGCGAGTATGACAGGATTAAGTTCAGCATGGATGAATGACGAAAATGTTTATTTAGTGATGCCCTCATAACTCACAGCTTCCTTGATGTGGCAGGAGAAGACGTGGATCTGGAAGTCCTCAGAGCTACGATAACTCTCGGTAAAGGAGAAGCAGTCACTTTCCACAGAACCCTCTCGTCCACGAGCACAGAACAACACCTTGTAGATGGGGAAGGAGGCGATTTCTGTACCTGAGGCCTGATCCACTATCCTGGGGGGATAAAGATTATTAGAAATTAAACTCTGGAGGAGAATTGCAGTTGGTAAATCTCTTAACATCTATCTACCTACCTATAAAACCCCAAGAAGGGAAAATTTAATAGTGTCTAAATCACAAAATGTGTTTTAGCACCTAATTTTGATATCAAATATTGTTTACATTCCTGAAGACTAAACCTACACAAAAGGCATTGAATCTTGCATGTCACTGACCCCTGAAACTGGTGATGGTGCAACAATCTACTCTAAATATTATCAAAATGTTTCATTTTCAATACCTCCTTGATGCAACTTTTCATTTCATCAAATAGGATTGTTAAAAGGTTCCTCTCCTGATCTTGCCTGATCTCAGCCTTTGATTTCAGCCGTCTGCTGACTAGCTGGCACCTTTAAGGGGTCAGTTCAGCTTACAGCTCATATGATCACTGTTCCTATTCATCACTACCATACAAAACAATGAACATAATGTCTTCTGAGTTTGAGTTTCATCACCATGCTGCAGGTTAAATGTCGTGTGACAAAGTCTCACCTCTCTCTCCGTGTGTGTCTCTCACAGTGGGAGTCTTTAACAGACAGTATTACTGACCTGACAGAGCCATCTGGTCCACAGGGGACATGCAGGGTGACGGGGATTGGGATGGCACTCTCGGCTCGCAGCGTGGCCATTGCCCTCTGGGCCTCCGCCTCATTGCGGGGGGCTTTGACCCAGGTACAGCCAAGGTAGGACAACTTGTTGAACTGGACACTGTCCTCCTCCAGGTTCGCAGGGCTGGCTGGTTCCGGGCATGCTGATCAAAGTTGTAATTATAATTAGGTTCGGTGGGGGGGGGGGGGGGGTTTCTTCCATTTTTCCGTTTTTAAAATGTCTGTTCGTGTGATTTTCGTATATATTAATATCAAGAGTTCAGTCAGAGTCTAATTCTTAGGTGGTTCATATGATTTAATCCAAATTTAAACAAATTTAATAAAGTATTTAGACTGTTGTACATTGTATTTTGACTTCAAGAGGAGTGTATCCCGACAATGTCTCTGAAACTGGGTGCATGACAGGATTTGGTCGGGTGTCTTGGTTTTCATCTCATGTGGCCTAACACCTCTTCATTAGACTGCTGAATTTATAAAGACTGAGAGGAACAGACAAAACCATAAAAACCCAACAGAAAAAAAGAACAACGCAGGATGTAAGGGATTCTTTTTTTAAATGACCTTTGACCTGGAACTTTCACAGCTCACAAACAGGAAGAGGAACAATGAGAGCAGCAACTGAACTTCATTCTACACCATGTTAACCATTTCCATTTAATTCACTCAGCAGTACTGCAGCACCAAACGCCGGCGCTGCTGATGTGATATATCCTGTAAATCAAGAAACAATAACATGCCTTCCTAAAGTAAAACCAGTTTTACTATTTTTCAAGGTTTAACAAAATATATATATTTCAAAGTAATAAAAGACTATCAAAAGTAGTAAAAGACTATCAAAAGTAGGGTGTAATGCTACACAGAGTTCAATAGCTGCCTCAGTTTTGGGGTCAGTTTGGTGCAACAGTGAAAAAGCAACAAAAATGCCCAAATGCATAATTTTAGTTTTCTTTTCATTCATTTTGGACTGTTTTGCAAGTTGCAGTTTGTTCACCTGGGGCCTCGCGTACAAAGACTTGCCCGGATTTCCAACTGCAAAACTTTGCGTATTTTCAATTCCAGAAAACGCCGCACGTGCAAAAAATGCAGGTCTGGTTAAGAATCACCTGAGGTGACTGGAGCAGTTGGAAGTCAGCTACAAAATTGCAAAGCATCTGGTATCATAAAAGTATAAAATAAATCGAATGTGTGCTTTAGTATGGGTTCACTTTGTTCCATTTACTGCAGGATATATTTAAACATACAAAGCCTGACATTCTCTCACATAACTCAGCCACCACTCCTGCATAGCTGTAAAAGCAGGAACCGCCAACTGGCTTATGCGTCCACAAGATGGGAGATTGCAACGAAGCTCCAGCAGTTTTAATAAAGACTTGAAGCGGGGACCCTCTACCCCTGCATTTGAGTCTACTCCTGCATGGGACGAGTTATCGCACCTCTTTTCTTTAGCCCAGCTCTGATGAGCGGCACATCTGGGCGATATCGTCTAATATGCATCCGCATGTTCTACGTGCTTTTGCTGCTGTACAACGCGTTGCTGTCGTAGTCAACAGGAACCCAGGTTTTCCCACACAGCTGATTTAAAAGAGACAGGTGGGTCTTCCGGAGCCCGTGTGTCATCTGAACTCACCACACAGCTCTGCCGCTTGTGTTTTCCTTTTTGTGTTTCATGTTTGCTGCCCTTCTTTCTCTGTTGTTTGAATGGCGGTTGGCAAACTGCTTTTAGGCGCATTACTGCCACCTGGTTTGGAGTGTGGGTACTGCCATGTGTGACTCGCTCAGATGTGTACGGCGTACGACCGCAGGCACCAAACCGTGATGTCCCGTTATACCCGGTTACACCCCTAATCAAGAGGGAGGTGATTATACATTTCATGTATCAATGACAATGATTGTTGTTATTAAAATTTCAAAAAAATAAAGTGTAAAGGAGGAAAGTGACTGCAAAGTTTGCAAGGGCAGAATCTCATATTGTAGAACACAATTTAGATGTGGTTGGTCAGGTGACTCCATAAAGTCCACATAGTGAGATATAATTCCACTTCCCATCACTTCCAGTCGCTGAGCTACACCGAAGAGAACCCTAATCGCCGTTTTATTACCATGTGTTTGGTGTGCATCTTTCTGTCAGCTAACTGGTGGAGCCTGACTTTGCTGACACTGAGCAGTTAAGTTCAGACGTCAGCTTTACAGTGTCTGGACCAAATACTGCAACACAACATTAAGCTACGTCAACAACCGCGCACAAAGCTACATTATTTTTCAAAGAGCTCAGTTCGCTTTGCACTCTGCAGCGTTGCATTTAAGAAGTGCCTTGCTGACAAAGATTTTACCATTTTGAAATCAAATTTTAATATAGTGTAAAGAACTAAAAATCATATGGTTGTCATCTTAAATTGTGACGCATGGCTGGGTGAGCAAAGCTGGAAGACGATGATCCTGAAAACGCCAGCGTTTATACAGTACCTGGAGGTTTGGTCTCCAGGACTCGTCTCTCTGGTTCCTTGTGCTTCTCCATCATTTCCACACTGCCCTTCTCCACCTTCACGTCATCGTCGTCATCCAAAAGCTCCTCCATAGCTTTCTCCAACTGCTCACTCCCATTCCAAGACATCTGAGGGAAAGAGGAAAAGACAACATTTTGAAGGCAGGGTCAAAGAGAAACAAGGACAGATAAAAGAAGGGTGATGACAATTATTCAGATCCAGAAAAAGAGAGTGGAGCTTCCTGAACTGAATTTTTGGGCTAAAATAACAGACAAAAGGCTTGTCCTTCAGCTCTTGATTTAATTGCTGTCAGCATGTTTTTTTTGCGGATAACTCAAGCATGGTAACATAATCAAATCATATGAAATCAAGGTAATAGCGCACATTAGGAATCGCTGCCAGAGACATCTCAAATTAGCATTAAAAGACGGATTGCAAAATTAAGGAAGAAGTTGAAGACTTGGATTTCACCTGCTCTATTCAACCTTATGCCAGTTTGAATCTGACAGCAGCATCCATATTGCTTGGCAACAGGTTACTGGGAGTCCGCACCATGGGCAGCAATATTAAAATATCAAATCAAACTGACTTTGATTCTGACCTTGAGTCTTGGTTTGCCTTCAGAGCCCTGCGGTGACCCAGCGGCGCTAGACTGTACCAGAACAAACTCTTCACTGGTGACGGTGGCCACGGACTCTGTGGAGCTACTGACTTTGCCCAGCGAGGAGTTGTCGTCCATGGTTGGTTGGTTTACTCAGGGCTGGCTGAGGAGACCAGGGTTGAAGCTCAGCCCTTCCCTCCCTTGTCCTCCCTGCTCTGTAAGAAGATAGCCTCCATACACAACAACAGGGCGCGCGTTTAATTTTAAAGATGTTTGTCTGGTATTTCCATCTACATCAGCTATCAGACCTAGCAGATGAGGTGGTCTGTGCAAAGTTTTCATTCTGTCATTTCTCTATTTCAGCATAACGAGATTATCCAAGATAGACACTTTTCTAAACAAAAATGGGATTATGGCCCATTACAAAAATAATCACAATACATTTCAATATTAATAAGATCTCCAGCTACAGGGCAGTGTGCAGTATTGTCACTGTAATGTAAAAGAGAGCATGAAACTACAACACACCTTGCCAGCTCTCCAGTACAACAGAGACAACAACCAAACAATATTCTTGTTTTGCAGGCTACATTTTTGCTTAGCAAGTCTGGGCCAGCGCCCGTCTGATCACCTTTCGACGTGTGATTGAATTATACCAGCCAGTAACGACAGCGTGCGGCCCTGTAAATTGGCCAATATGGCAAAAACAATGAGATTATGTGTCAGTGTTGTGCAAACCCAGCAGCCGCAGCTGAGATGTGACTGTCGCAACATGTGCGATGATGATGCGGAAAACGATGCACAAGCAAATGCGTAAAGAGGCATAAGCGGCATCTGTGCGCAGGGGCATGATTACATGCTTAGAAAAGGCATTCAACTAATCTCAGCAAACTGCACTCCTACATGTATGTGCACACTGACATGGTGCATCAGGGACGCTACAGGGTCATGTGCCCCAATCACACTAATTTGATTACAGAGAGAAGCATGAAGAAAACAAGCAAACACTTATTCATTCATTGAGGGGGCTGCAAGGGGGAGGAACCCAGATCAGAAAACACAGATGCAGGGACGGAGAATATTGGGAACAGTGTAATTCAGAGCAAAAGCCCTCATCAGTCCAGTCTTTACCCCTAAAGTCAGACAAGCAGGCTATTAATCAAACTTACTTAGCAGTGCAAAGTACAAAACCAGCGCGCGAGCAGGGAAGGTTCAACGTGTAACACAGTGCAATCCCCAAGAGATAAGTAGTTGGCCTTCATTTCATTTACTGTAATTACAACAACAACAGAAGCATATTTTTTCATATTAAAAGGGGTCGTTTGTAATGCTGGTCACAAACTAGCTGCAGTTCACATCTTGTGATGCCAATTTGTTCCTCAAGAGGCGTTATTAGTAACTTTAGCGAGCAGGACCCTTGGCCCTCCGATGAGCTCTGTGAAAACTACGTAACACAGCGATTGCGACTCATTTTTGTACAGATGGAGCTGCACAAGTGGGCGTGGGAGTCGTACTTTAAGGGAAAGCTCAGGTCAATGCATGAGCGGTGGGGTGAGAGAGAGAGACAGAGAGACTGCAGGCGGCAGAGGAGAGACAGCAGTTAGCAGGAAGTAAAGATGTGGACATAGCAGCGAAGTGTTCTGTGTCCACCAGCTAATTGTTGGCAAAAAAGAAAAAATCAAATGCCACAGCTCCTCGAGACCCCACAATGCTTTGCTCGCCAAGTGCAGAGTAATTTCTGGTGAAACGCTGCCCCCTCTTGGTTTGGAGAGTACAATATTCCTGCATTAGCTTGCTAGCACCACTTGCAATCCTGGTTCCGATGCCGGTTGTAAACATAGTGGCAAATGTGCACAGAGCCATGACCACGCCGCTCCTCCGCTACAGCCTCAGCCGGCAGCCTCTCTGCCCTGCTACATCGCCCGTGTGGAAACAGTGAGTAACCAGCGGCGTAAAGCTGCACAGCACCCACAGACGCTGGGCTAACCAGCCACCACAGGGTGTGTGTGTGTGTGTCTGCCTTCGGGTTGACCTGAGCCGCCCTTTGTCATGGCCAACAATGTCGAAAGAG
Source organism: Dactylopterus volitans (assembly GCA_901007715.1). Lineage (NCBI taxonomy): Eukaryota > Metazoa > Chordata > Actinopteri > Syngnathiformes > Dactylopteridae > Dactylopterus > Dactylopterus volitans. The sequence continues at coordinate 50,306 of CAAKHG010030387.1, read as the reverse complement.
ACACGCGTACATACTGTGAAGTTTGCCAGGATTAAGCGGCATTCCTTCAGCCGAGGGAGGACATCGGTCCCGCCTTGCGTCTCCTCTGGACGTGTGCTGCGTTTACAGCTCCACACCCTCCCAGGCCGACGACAGCTGCGTTCCCGCATCACTTTCATCGGGGTGATTACCGGAACATTAAGCCCGATTCCAAAACATTTCCAGGCAATACCGGTTTCAGGGTCTGAGAGAATGCGATGATTTTGGATATGGCTCTGGCCTTACACCTGCTGCGACTTGTGAATTTTTACTTTTGAGTCACTCATCAAAGCAAAGACAACAGCGATGAGACAAAAGCCTGGAGTCAATACACGAGCTCAAACGCAGAACAGTTTCACTGTGATATGATGACAAGTTCACCGTGAAGACAACAACAGTCAGGGAGACCACTGCTTAAAGATTTTATTTGTTTGGTTGTCCATAGCTCGGCTCACTACCCAGTGCTCTGAGGGATGGAGTCATCCACTCATTAAGGCAGTATCAGAACGCCACTGTAGCGTCCTCAGGCTCGGATCACACCTCTCAGTGTCTGACAGCATCAGCAGCAGGTTCGTGAGGTCTTGCATCGCGTTGAGCATTAGTGGGGAGGCGTTACATGTGTTACAGGTCACACAGGCAGAAATAATGGTCAAGCTTGTGCTGGACGCAGCAGACATTTTCTCTCTCTCTCACACACACACACACACTCACATACACACACTCCCTCTCTCTCTCACACACACACATACACACCACAAAGCTAGCAGCAAGCTAACTTATCGCCAACAGCCTTCTCTTCGCTGAGGTACCAGGACACTCACACGCACGCGCGCGCGCACACACACACACACACACACACGCGCACACACACAGACACACAAACGTTCCCCGTCACCAGCCGCTAGGCAGGCGAGCGGCTCGCCGTCAGAGCAGGTGAGCGCGGGCCAAACGGGAAGTACGTGCGAGCGGCGGGTCACAACGGGGAGCTCGCGAAAGCTAGCGCCGACCAGCTCGAAGTCCACAACACTTGGACCACTATGTGGAGGAGCGACCGCGCACAGCAACACCCCGCCCGCCTCCGAGGGAGGGGAGGGGGGGAAAGGACGAGAAAAGGAAAAGGAATGCAACACTTCTCGTGACACCGCACCTAAGAGGTCTTTACAAAACGAGCACAGTCGCTGATATTGAAGCTGCCAACGTACTTGTTCGCGGCGCCGCGGAGTTCCTCGCTAGCTGTCAAAGAGTTGCAGCGAAGATCGTATGTGTTAAAGAAGATGAATCACTCGAAAGATACTTCGGCAACATAATTTCCGGTGTCGGACGCGAACGCTCGGGGAGCGCATGCGCACTCCCGCCGCAGCGAGGGCTCAAGACACAACCCACATTCGCTGGTTGTAAATCTATGTCAAGTAATCCGGACCTTCTCACACCTCCGTCCCAGCATAAAGCCGCTCTGTACATCTGCCGAAATAATTAACGTTTGGGGCAACGAGGTTTACTGAAACGTGATTTAATCTGTTCCAAATTATCCCGGAATTATTTGGTCCTATACTTCTGTTTGATTTTTTTTTTCAGCATTGTCTGCCAGTTTATTTTCCCGTTTTAAAAACCAGGGCGAAATTATGTGTAAAACTCATTCCTTCTCTCAAATAAAATATATTTTTTAAAAAGTCCCTTTTATCCTTTTTTGTCAAAATGTCCCGTTATTGGTGTCACGACATTCAAGAGAGCATTGGTTTGCTGAAATCACTGCCAATGCAAAGATCTCTGCCATCTAAATAAGATGTGTTTATTATTGCCAGGGTTTGTTAGACACGTGGCTCACCCATCAGTGCAATCAGAAAATGTTTTGTCTCCTATTCTGGGTGATAAAATGGGGAAAATAGAGCTAAAAAACTACAGTATGAACTCTCTTTAAGTTTCCTCAAACTAACACTGACTGGAGGTCAGAATTCGCATTGCCTTCAAAGTTCATGATGATTAAAAATCTAAAAATGAATAAATTGTAAATTGTATGTGTAGTCATGTGAGTAAGCACAGAAATTCATTTCAAGCATTTACAAATCTTTAATTGTCAAAAGTTAGCACTGTCAAATTACTGTTGTGTGTTCATCATGTACAATTTTGGTTATAACCACATTTCTAAAAAAAAAAAAAAATCAGTTCTGAAGGATAACTAGTTCAGTAGTAGTAAAATAGTTAATACAATGGCTAAACAACTGAAGAATGACACTGATTCCACCACTTTGACAATAAGAACCTGAAGAAACACTGATTTTAATCCAGTTAATCCCTTTTTTCCATCTTCAATCCAGATGAATCTAAATGAATATAAACAGTTTTCATAAAAATCAAACTTGCTGAGTAAGTGACTTTCTCTAGTCTCCTTTACGCATATTTGCCCTTTGTAGTTCATCCAAAGTAAACCAAAGAGAAAAATTAACATTAAAGATAAATTAATGTTAATATTCAGATATGTAACTAATACATACATTATTTTATGCTATTACTATTATTGTGTGCACTACTGAAAACAAAATCAGATGCATCATTTTTGTTTAATGACTGAAAAATAACACAAGGTCTGTGGGAAAATGGAAAATCATGTCGAACATTTTCGGGATATTTGATTTTTTTGTTTCTTTACACAAACAAATGTAAGACAAATATCACAGCAATATCTCAAACAATGCTGGCTAAGTGTCCTGTAGAAAATAAGAATTGTGAAACAGTTTTCAATCACATAAATGTGAAATCTAAATACTGAATATGAGTATTACAATATGAAAAAAAAAATTGAAAAGAGACAGCGTCTTTATTTGCATTTTAAAGATTGAACATGAGAGTACTACACGAGTACACAGGACAAGTGTGTTGACCAAAAAAGCACAACTACTACATCGCGCTCCCTTGTTCAAAATTCATCATGTTCATATCCCATGATGCATCTGTCAGTCGAGAACATAAAGGGATCAAGAGGTGTTTTCATTGCTTTCCGGTTAATATTTACATCAAACTTTTTGCATCACTTTCAGTAAGGAGAAATTCAGTCGGTTCACTTTGAATTCACCACCGTTGCCCTGAAGAGCTCCGGCACCCTTGCTCCTTTACAAATGAACAAAATGCGACTTCGCTGCTGGACCTGGCGACCCCAAGGGGCTTTGAGCGATCCGCAACTCTGCCTTCATTGCAGATTTATCTACATATGCACAGTCTCGATATCTGCACCGTGTGCACACCGTGCTCACGATATCCCGCCAATAAAGTTACGTGACGAGATGATATGTGCTGAGAGGAGAGGAGCATAGATAGGAGCTGGCCAAGCATCTTGCATAGAGAAAGCTCCAATTGTCCAACGTCTTCCTGTAACTTTAGCATGCATTCCAGAGATCCTGGGATCTGCGGGCAGGATGTTGATATTTCCATTGTTAACTTTTACAAGCGTACTCCAGTCTCCTTTCTGCAAACCAAGACAAAATTGCTACACACTCTATTATATTACATTTTTTAAGAGAGATGAAGGGAAAATTATTATTTATCTAAGATAGCCCTCAGTCAGTAAAGACAGTCAATTGTTAACAGTCAATAAACAATGTACAAGTTTACCACCTTTTCCTATTTTTTCTTCTTCTACGAAATTTACAGCTACAATTTATCTACCATAGACTACAGAATTACGGTATTTGTGTATATGAAAATTTATTAGATTATGCGTAGAAAGTGATGACTACAATTGAAAAGAATCCCTGCTTGTCACACACTTTAGTCATTAGTATTCGACCCCCCCCCCCCAAGACCCAAATAAATGTGATGATGTAATGTCTAAGAAAAGTGAGCTATTTTTCAGCAGATCTCCACTGACAGCTGCCGCAGGTGCCACTATCATTGCTGAAGTCTTGCTAGTTGTGGTGCTCGTGTGTGTGTGTGTGTGTGTTTGTGTGTGTGTGTGTGTGTGTGTGTAAGTAAAGAAAAGACTGTGTGCGCGCAGTATGATTGGATGATGGTGTGTCGGGGGGTTTGGAGTGGTCACACCACGGTGCTGATGGCTCGGGTGTTGGTATAGAAATCGGGGGGCCGGCTATGCTGGGCCTCCCTCAGCACGGAGCTTCTGACAGCAGGCAACGGCAGCGCCAGGGCCTGGTTCTCATAGTGCATGGGCATGTAGGTGACACGCTCACCACCGTTGCGCATATCATCGGTAGTGCGGATGTAGAAGGGGGAGTCGTAGGGGGAGCAGGTGGGGCAGTAGCTTCGACGCCCCCCTGTGGGTTTTGTGAGGCTGGAGGATCCGGGTGGCTCGGGCGGAGACATGGACAGTGGGGTGATGATGGTCCCGTCCAGGCCAGAGATGCTGCAGGCATTGCAGGCAAAGTGTTGCTGAGAGATGGAGCCATTGTCAGACCCATTCTTCTTACAGCAGTAGTACTGCAAAGAGAAGTTTGATATGTCCCTGACATGTCAGAGAAACAACAGCACAGAACACAACAACCGCAGAGTTCATCATTCTCTTAAGGTCTCCAGCACGGGACGCATGCAGCGCATGTCAGTGGTTTATCAGTCACTGCAAATTGATAACATTTGGTCCATTACACATATCTTATTTTCTGTAGAAAAAAAAAAGAAGCAAAAATCCAATCAGATCAGTTCACACGTATGAATAGAACCATGTCAAGATTTTAGAGTGGTAGCGAAATTGTGTTCTGTATAGCTGTTAGAATAAAAACTGTAGTGAAGACTAAAAGGAAAAAGTCCTCAAGGCAGAAAAAGCAGATGAGTTACTTGTCAAACTACAGGATTAATATTTTTACTTTTTACTTTTACTAAGCAAATCACTGCAGCAACTTTCAAATATCCTGCTGTATAAACTATAATGTATTTCAACAATTTGATTTACAAGATTTTCTTACCCCTTTACAAATTCAATGAGAATTACCAATTTGAAAAGAAACTGACGATATGCAGAGCCACAAGCGTTCTATTTAACAATGATTACAACAATGTGTATGTTAGTACGGGATTTTTTTCAACTACATAACACACAGATTAGCCAGACGAGTGTGTAAAGAGGCATACCTGGAGTCTACAGTAACAGAGCACAGCGATGATACATAGAAGTATCACTGTGGCCAGTATTCCTCCGGTTATGACAACAGTTCCAGCTGTCATCCGACCAGCTCTCCATCAAACTCTGACACGGGCACAGGAAGTGACATCATCAGACAATGTCGGGCATATCATCAGCAGGATATCCTCTTTGCATGTATCGATGCATGTGTGTAAAAAAAAAAAAAAAAAAAACTAGAGAAAGGCCAAACACCATATGACAGCTGTATGGTGACAGAGTGAGGACATGGATGCAGTAATTAAGTTGTATACAAACAGTATGACAGTTAGACGATCAATACGAAACATTTCTCTTCTTACCCCAAAAGAAGCAGTTAAATATTACTGTGAATATATATTCACTTGTCAAGTCACTTAAGGCCTGCAGCATAAATCTGGTTATGTAACAAATATACTCACGTTTAATAAAGTTGCTTAACACCTGAAAGGGAAAAAAAACAACAAGATTACAGATAGCTCGATCGATAGATAGATCGATAGATCGATAGATCGATAGATCGATAGATAGATAGATAGACTCACATCAGAAGAGTGTTTAAGGGTTCTTAAGGTTAATTGAAGTCAAATCAGAGGTCAAAGGTCATGCCACCGGATAGACACATGGTGTGAACATCTCTGAGGAGAAGAGAAAGAGAAAAGAAACAAGAAATGGGAATTAGTTTAATTCATGATGCTTTACCTCTATTTTGTCCACAAGGTGGCAGTAAGAGAGCAGCTAATTTTCTCTCGCAGACCAACATCTCCTGGATATGCGTTTCCCAATCCTGATCCTCAGGTCCAGTCCTGGTCCCCACATGTCCCTGAAGTCTCCCTGCTCCAGCACATCTGATACAAATGATTAGCTCATCATCAAGCCCTGCAGGTAACAACCCATTCATTTGAAACAGGTGTGCTGGAGCAGAGAGACGTCTAAAACATGAGGGCAGGGGGGAATTCAGGATTCCGTTTAGGATTGTGAAACACTGACCTGTTAAGATACCTTATCAAAACTGATGTATATGCATGTGATTGCTCAACTTTGACGAGGAGGAAGACAGAAGGAATGAAGAAGCCTAAAGAGTCAACCAGAAGGAAGAATACAAGATGGCACAGTGAGATAAGATAGGAGGAAGTATGATTTTACAAATTCACAAATTGGCAGCTGGAGCGTTAGGTAACAAACTATAGTAACTTATCGTTATATAATAGGCCTATTGTATCAGTGGGGCAGCAGGGTTGTCTTTTGTGCATTTCCTGTGAATTATGTGTTTTTCTGTAGGTTGTATTCTTATAGGAGTGTCCTCTTAGTTAATTATTATTTGTGTCGACCTGTGTGATTTCCCTCCTGTTCAGTAGGAAAGAGTTTCCAAAGAGCTCATTTCAAGTCTATGAGGAAACTGCTCAGCTGTGCTGTTGCAGTCACACAGGAAACAAAGTAAACATTCATAACCTAAAAAAATGTTGAGAATAGCGGATTTCAACAATTCAGACATGCCACTCAAACAAACACGGGGAAACGTGCTCACAGGAAGCACTGTGGATTGGCGGTAAACCTAAGCACAGTAAAGGTGACTTTGCAGCTCGGGGCTCACTTGGTACTGAGTTTTAATCTCCAGGCTGGGGTCCACTTATGAGGGGAGAGAGATTTCCTGGTTGTCGGTGGGACAAGGGAAGAAGGCTCAGTATGAAAGGGAGGGAAGAAAGAAACTGCAAGAATGAAATGAATAGCCTTGTAGGTGAAGATGTGTACAGATGGTCTGGACACACACGCCTATACATCTCTTACAAAACGCGGGACAGACATGAGGAGATCAGTCCACCGGCGGTGCACAGGTGATTCATCTATTTCGTTGAATGTGACATTAAAGTCCCACGTGTTGTTTTATTGGACAACTTTACAAAGAAATTGGGCTCTGGAGAGGATCCTTGGTCTGATAAATAATTCTGGCAAAGATGCAAAATGAAATCCTAATGCTGGATGGCTTTTATTTGTTGGCGAGCTAACTCTTATCCTGAACTTTAATGCCATCTGCTTTTAAGAGTAATTGATGGTTATGCATGTTGCGTAATGACAGAAAAAGTCTCATTACCTGCAGCAGCTGACTGATTCTGAGCAGGTCTCGGTGGCTTTGGACCGCTTCTAAACAATGCAAGTTGCACTCCACTTGACCAGTGGGGAAGTGGATCGGAATGTCAGACTCTCCACTGAAGGAAAGGAGGCAGAGCTGCTCCCAGAGGCTGCGATCTGCACCGCTGCACTCAGTTTGTAAACCATGTTCCTGTCAGAAAGTACACTAGCCTTCAATTATTTGCGAAAAAAAAACCAAACGGGATGGCAGCTGACAAATTCCCCCTAACATCATCTATCATAACTTTCTGCAGGGCATGCAATCTCAAGACTCGGTACACCAAACTATTTTTCATAATTAACGCTTGCGCTGTGTGACTTGAACTGCACTGAGGGGGAGGGAAATTGAGTCTTCACGCCACGCTTTCAGCCTGGCACACGACATCGCGCGCAGATTTTTTTTTTTTTCCCCCGTTTACATGTTGCTCAGGAAGCACTTTGAGACGGGACCTGCTGGAGTTTGCGCCATCCGGCCAACTACAGCAGAAAATAAGATATCTGCACACGCACGCAGATGTATGCTGACCAAAGACGGAGCAGGATGAATCACCGCTGGGCCCAGATTAGAGGGGGCCCTCAATCCCCCGCGCTGCCCGAGGAGCCCTGAATACTGATAAGGCTCTCTCACACACGCACAAACACTCGTACTCACACAAATGCAGTGTTGAGTCAAGCGAGCATGGTATTCATGTCAGGCGGGAACATCTTAATAAAACATCCGCTTAGCACACTTAGCAGCCACATGCAGCATTCAGTAGTTTCATTTACTAAACAAGCTCACGCAGCCTCAGTGATACTGGAGTGTAAGTTATTTATAAAGCCCGGCTGGTTCCTCTACATTTCCAGGCAGCCAAACTGGTGCCATTTGCGGATTCCTGCAGGAAAGTATGGTGTGTATACTGTACATAATGTACTGAGGCAGCTTTGGTCTTTAGCGTTTCGGCGTTTACATCGGGTACCTCAAACACCGGGGGTGATTTCGGGTTTTCACTCGTTCACCAAATGTTACTCATTTCACTCATTTCGTTCGGCACATTTCGTCTTAACGGGCGTGTCCGTTTGTGAATGGCGAACTCTGGCTTGTTAGCGTATGTCGCATCTTGGACCAGTTGGCATTGTGTGAACACGTGATTTGCCGTTTCTTGCCTCCCTCTTCTTCTCCGCCAGCTCAGTTCTATTTTTTTCCAAGCCAGCAATAATTACAAAATATAGTGAAATGGCACAGGAACCACAACAAAGCACGGATGACGTGCACGCAGCTGTGTCTTTGGCCGCTCACAGCGACCGATGCCAGGGGATTGCTAAACATTTTTATTGTGCTGCTCTGCAATGAAATTCTCTACTGCCCCGCACCTGGCTGTTCCGTAGCGGTTTACGGTGCATGTCATGTCTTGCTGTAATGCGTACAGTATGTCACACAGCCATTACATGACACACCGCAGTCCAATGCACTGTATTAATGGTTAAAAGCATTAACACCCGCAATCACCGCTCTTTACATTTTCATGAACTTTGTCAACCTGTCGCAGCAGCTGTTTGGCACCCGACTGCACCCGCTTGAGTTATTGCTTTCCTTTGACCCTGTCCCAAAAGTTACTTTGTGTTGTCTTCATGCTGTTGAACTGCAGGCTCCCAGACACCGTTTTTTGGCAAAGGGAATATCTCACGAGCCACCTCTCTCCCTCCACTCCCTCTGATGGAGTGTTCCCTCTGGAGACTCAGGCATCTGTCTTCGGGAGCATCTGAAGGACCTTGACTGCTACAGAGGATTTTTACAAGATTGATTCTCCGCATCCCGAATTGCCAAGGACAGCTTTCAGCTTGTCTGTCTCTGCTTTCTCTCAACACACTGAAAACACCATCCTGTAATGGGAACACTCCGGGTTTGATGCGGGCCGACCTGCTTGCTTAGCGGGCAAATATCTGCGAAGCTAAGAGTCTCTAAATTTTGTGAAAATGACTGAGGTGATCGTTGGATCTTGCAGATTTACATGTCATCAAGGTTCAGTCAGTTTTTTTTTTTATCCAGAAGTTGAAGACAAGTTGCCTCTTACTCTAAAATCTTTGTCCTGCACCATCTTCTCACACTTGTCTGAGTTGGGTTTCAACAGAGAACCGATAACATCATGTTCTACCAGTTGGGAAAAAACAGTGCAGTTTTAGAATCGGAGGCAAATAACAAATAAAGGTAGTCTCACCAATTGTGGGCATGAGATAGGTGCTCACGCTGAAGCTGCACTGAAGGAGTTGGCTTCTTTGCAGGGTGACTTGACCAGAATTCTGAACCTCTGACTCCCTCCCAAGTGGAAGCTGAGGGAAATGTAAGCTGAGCACCTTTTATTCTGCCTCAGTCCATCAGCTGTCTCTGGGCGTCGAGGCTGTTCAGTGTACTTGGAGGAGGGAATCTTAAGTGCTCGTAGGCCAAAACACTGAGGACAAAATACAAGACAGTGTTTAAACTCCTGTCCTGCTCATATTAACTTATCCGCCTGTGATAGAGGGAAGGCGCCATCACATATCACATCCAGGCCTGCTTTGCTGTCGGAAGGCTTTTAGTTTGTGAAACAAAGATCAAGGCTTGTTCTGCATTTTTTTTCGTCCCCTTCCTAACAAACAAAAAAAACCAAAACTCATCAGACTTTGTGTTAAATGTGTTTTATCCCTCACAACCTCAGGTGTTCACCTCGGAGTAAACAGCTCCGACCCAAATCTAACCTACCCGGGCAATAATTCTTGCAAAATATCTGGAAACCAACCAGCATTTTGTAAACCAGCTCCACAGCGCTACGCCTGATGTTTTATGGAAGGAGGAAAACAACTTGCACATGCAATTGGGATTCATGGTCACAGTTGAAATGTAATTTGTCTAATCCTGTTATCTGGCATTCCAAAGGCTTTGGTCTGTTTTCTCTCTCCATCGTCTCTGGGCGTCTGTCTGTGTGTACATGTTTGTTTGTGTATGTGGGTGTTAAGGAAAAAAAAAAAAAAACATTGCGGGGATTTGGTTTGAAATTTATGGTATTTCATATGCAGAAATATTTCACAGTAAAACGTAGAACTGTGGGGAAAAATGTCATCGTCGGCGGAACGCGATCAGTCGCTGGGAAACTCGCTAGATTAAACAGTGCGACCGTGCTCAGCTCCGCTCATGTTTGAGGGCTGCTTACTTCAGGTAAGTGCACACGTCACATCTGGCCGAGTCGCTTTCCACCTCACTTTAATTGTGCAGCATCGTGGTGCATTTCACTCAAATCATCCAATAAGGGAGAGAATGTAGGGTGATGTGCTCTGCTGTGAGGGGAATATGCTCTGACACAGTATTTTTGTATTTAGTTGTGTCAAGGGTTGTTAATCTACATACAATATGTCTATTATATTGTGAGTTTGATGGATTGAGCTGCATCACGAAAGGTCTCTGAATGGATCATTATTATAGGTTGGCTCCAAAATTCGGATTTTCTTCCAAGTGGAAATGTGATAGAGAAAACTTTGTTCGCCAAGAAAGAAAATTCTCCATTGACAAAACTTGGCAATTGGCAACGCGCATTTAGACACACACATATAAACACCCACCCATAGAATGTGACTGATAAACTGGTAAAAGTGCAGTCTTGTCTCGCTCCGCTTATCCGGGTCCGGGTCATGGGGGCAGCGGTGCGCCAGACCCATATGGTTCCACCTGTAGGTGGTGGGCCTGCTGGAGGACGGACCCATGTCTCTGGCTCGGGCTGGACCTGACCGGACCCCGTGGGCGAAGGCTCAGCCAACTAGGCGCTCACTGACAGGCCGCTTACCCAGGCCTGGCTCCACGGTGGGACCCCGGAAACCATGTGGCACTGGTCCTCTGATGTTTTTCTTCCCAGATGCGTCTTTATGGCCCATTCTTTGTCTGACCCTTCACCCAAGACCAATTTGGCATGGGAGACCCTACCAGGGGCCGCTGCCCCCGCCAACATAGCTCCTGGGACCGTTAGGACACTCAAACCCCTCAACCACGATAAGGTGATGGTCCAAAGAGGGGGGTAGAAGTACAGTGCCAAATGTAATTAGTTTGATGATTGCAGAAGGAATGAATGATTTTTGCGGATACTTTTCCTGTCCAGTGTGACTTTGTAGTTTCAGCCTTGACAAGAGCAGTTACATCCTCATCAGATGCATGAAAAGGTTTTTTGGCACATTTTGGTCAAACAACCGCCAAATCTTTGGATGTCCGCAACCCCTTTTCAGAAGCTGTTAGCCCAGTTAACAAAATAGTAAATTGCCAGACCTATATTCTGCATATAAAGAGCAAAGGAATGCATCAACATCTTAAAAAACTGTTTCATTTTTAGGCAACTCTACTGACCTAATGATTTAACAATTCGTGAAGCTATTTTCTGCTTCCTATCCATGACCACCACTTAGTATTTCACATGTTGACAACTAGGATTTAAATATTGTACATTTTTAAGAGTTAGGACGGGTGCATTGGCACTCTGTCATGCTCTGAAATTAGTTAGTATTCAGTTGATTCTGCATTGCTAATAGAGCAAGTATTTCAGAATCAGAATCAGCTTAATTGGTTATGTTAATGCAAACAAACAAGGACACTGGCTTCGGTTTTAACTGCACTCACACTGTACAAGATTTTAACATTAATTATTAAAAAAAAAAAAACTAGAACTACTATGCACATTGCTTCATGTTACAATATACACAGGTCTGTGGACAAGAATAAATAGAATTACGAGTTCTTTGGGCTGGTGGACAGTGAATTTTTAGGAGTGCAAGGATGTATGAATAGGAGCAATAATGTACATGATGTAGGTGATGTTCTTACAATTTTATAGTTATGCATACAGAATTATTGCAATGTGTGTGTATACTGGTTGACAGACCCAGTGGAAAACAAATTCAGTGAAAGGGAAAACGAAACCAGTATGAAAGATAAAATCACACTCGGTTCACCCACAACCTAGAAATTATTCCAACATTTGGATTTTTTTATGCTGGAATGCCAAAACTCGCAAAATCAGAATTGTGTTTGACTACGTTATTAGACACGTGCATGCTTTTGAAAGAACAAGGCTGAAAATGATAAATGCCTGCGCGCTTACACTTGCGTGACCTTGAAAACCTGCGTCACATATTGACGCACCTACATGAGCGTGACCGACCATTATTCAATCTCCCCCCTTGAGCTGTTGCAGCAGTTACGGCCCAGTAAGCAGAGATTGATGACACTGAACATTTTAGTTCAATTACTTGATTTTGTTTGAAGTCATTTGAGGCGAAGAACGCAATGAATGCTCGGAGCCACTCCCCGCAATGTTCCCCTTGGCCCAATAAAACCCCCGTGATCAATGCAGGTGGTAAAACAGCTTTGTGCCGTGGAGATGGCGAAAGACGGCACGGCGGAGATTTAGAACGCCGTTTTGAGTGTTTCTCTCAGCCCGGGCTGAAGTGTGTTCTGATGCTGCACACTGCGCTGCAGATTTACAAGCGCTGGACAGTTTGTATGGCGTTCTGCAGCTATCCAGGCCACTCGAGCCTGCCAGCTCCTGATTCAGCCCTTCCACACACAAACTCTGACTAAGGATGTGTTGAGTACCTTTATTCACATGGCCAGTGAAAGACTCATTTCTTACGTTCAACTTGTCATTTCTATACACGTCAAATTCAGTTTCCTTCCTGCTCGTAACAAAGGCCAATCGCCAGATATCCGTGCCAGTGTGACGGCGGTCCAAACTGACTTCTATGCTAAATACGACTCCGCTGCATGTCTAAAGAGATTAGAACACTGACAGCTGCTATTACTGAATGGCAACTTTACAACGACTCATGCTAATGCAGCTGCTGCACTGCAACTTTGCAACCGTGCGACAGTTCTTTAAATCACTGCTACTATTGTTTAAATCTAAAATAAAAATGCCTTGTTTATGTTTTATTTAATGTTTACAGTTTCTGGATCTATCACAATTGCAACTGTAACAACTGTACCATGCATGAATGAGGGTTTTTTTGTGGGTTTTTTTAACGTTTACTATTTACTGCTAGTTTTTGAGATATGTTTACAGCCTTCAAAGTAAAATTGGGGACAGCCCTTTCATCAAATATCCCCATAAATACCCTACTTAGCCATATTAGAGTCTCTTCGTTTACAACACATGCCATGTGTTGCTCTGTTCTATTGCTCACAAATCCCATTTCACTAATGTTGCTTCGACATTTAATTCTGGTTAAAATATATTTTGTTTAATTTGATCACATATTCTCTACAACTTTAATATTTCAAGAAATCGATTATTTTAGCCTGTGTCTTTTATTTATACTACACAACATCAAATTCTTGATTTAAATTTTTTTTTTTTTTTAAGTTTTTCCAATTTTTTTTTAAAAAACAAAAAACGTATAATCTGATTTTTTTAAGAAGCAGCTCATGGAGACAAACACAATGTTTGACATCTGAATAAATGGCTGATGGCAAAAGAGTGAGTTCAGACAAGGGACAAGACACGAAACACATAATAATACAGCATAATTATTTAAAATTTTCTCAAAATCTATCAGCTCCAATCACATCAGCATAGAAACTCCTGGCGCCTGCGTGGGCCTTCTGGCGAGTCCAACCCACAACGGGCACAAAGCCTCCAGCAGAGCTTATAAATGACTGCATAAAGTAGGATTTGCTCAAACACGGTTCACCTACCAACAGTGATGATTAAATCTGACAAGGAGATTGTCACAACAGAAATTCTGGACTGACTTGGTATGAGAGATCCGCACAGATTGAATAAAATCCTTAAGGACATCTCAACAGAAGCAATTCAGACCACTCAGCTCCCAGGTTTAATGTTTTAATAAAGAGCTAGAGATACATTTTGATATTAAACTAATATATGTGACAGCCTGAAGCAATGCAGGATACTGCAAAACTGCAAAAGTTAGTGCCCATAGCAGATGCTTAAAGGCATAGTTTTTTTGTGGAGGGGTGGGAGGGCGGAGGAGGGCATTACAGTGGGGTTGTATGTGGTACTGATGATTAATCATCATATTACCTGCAGTGGAACTACCTCCACTGGAAACCTAACAATACATTTTAGTTAATTCAAAAAGGGCTAACCTAAAAAATAAAAAAAAAAAATAAACAGAAATGTTGATAAATGTATTTTGAACAATCACAGCTTTATGTTGCCGTCTGATGGCCGTTGCAACTGTCCTAGTTCCCTAATATTGTGGTCATCCCACTCATCTGCATTAGGGAGGCAAAATATTAGGGACACCTCTCAATAGAAGCCAGTACAATTGAACAGCATCACAGATTACAGTTCCAATAACAATCACTAAAATATGTCAACACCTCTCTCAAACAGATGCAAGCACAATTCAACATAAAACTCCTCCTGAAGGGAGGAGGGCTGTTGTAAGGCTGTGGCATCATATTCTATGGTAAATACGCAGAGGTCATAATGTTATGCTTGATCGGTGTAAATTGATAAGATTTTTTTTTTTTTTTGGGGGGGGGGG